>JAOTOM010004891.1:550000-568976 GCA_034440615.1 Ashinkailepas kermadecensis | reverse complement strand
TGTATATGTATATTAGGGTGTGGTGAAAAAGCCAAAGTAAAAATTTGGGAGGCCTGAAGTTTTTTTCCATGTTTTTGACCTTTGCGAACTCAGCCATGGCGTTGTTTCCAAAAAATGAGCAAGTTTTGATTGGTGCTTTTTAATTTGAAAATTTGATGTTTTTGGTCATCTGCAATGACGCCTCCACAGCGGGATCGTGGGATGACTATGCACCACCGCTTCACTTCTAATTGAGCTAGACCCACCAAACAAAAACGAGCGTGTTGCTCTTCTTGTGATAAATTCAGGGATGCCTTATTTCAAGGTCTCAGGTCAACCGGTGACGTCACAGGTCAGGTCAATTGCTAAAAAAAGGAAAAAATGGTGACCTATGCGGGCTTAGAGTAGCATAGCAAAACACCTTATCGTGATAAGTGGCATGAAACAAGACACAAAGAAAGCTAGGAGCATCCCGACTCGCATCGGTGTATTCATCGCAACTATTGATGAATGACCCAGGTCAGGTCAGGTCATGTTCTGAGACTGGTCGGAGAGATGAGTCTAGAGTCGAACGGCACCAAGCAATAAACACCCGACCAAGATTCAGATGTCCCAACAGGCGGCTATCACGAGCTCAACGAAAACCAGACCACACAGCTCTCATCTAGAGGAAGTTGAAGAGCGCCATGTAGTCGGCCTTGGTGTTCGGGTTGCCGAGCTTACGCGCGGCCTCCGCGCAGCGGATCCACCCCTCCCTCCTCTCCTGTCCCACTACCATGAGGCATGACTCGGACACTTTCCTCACTGCGCGCTCTATACTCTGTGTGTGACAGTGCCAGCTGGGGGACAGACAGCGGCGTGTCCCGGCAGGCCTCCACCTGCTCGGTGCTGAGGGTGGCCGTGAGGAGCGGCTCCGACAGGGGCACAGCGTCCCAGTCGATCAAGTCTGCCAGCGACTGCGCCGCGAAGTTCAGTGACGGTGCGCTGAACTTGCGAGGCAGCGAGCTGCCCGCACTCGCCCCTCCCGGATGTCCTGACAGATGATGACGACAGCGCAGGCCCGCTCCTCCTTGTCCTCAGAAGCCAGCATGCTGAGCAGCAGCAGCTCGGGGTGAGCGAAGAAGCTGCCGATGTATGGCCGCACGATCGTCTGGACGGCAGAGGGGCTGTACTGCTCCACTAGCTGGACCTGTAGGAACACCGTTTGTGCCAGCACAGCACGGACTACAATCGAGAAAACAGGCTTTGTGTCGTTTATATCTGATTCAGTGATAACATTTTCACCGATTTATGCTACGTTGACTGGTACTTAGGTTCCGTCCCAAACCTTACGCATGTGCAAGAAAGGTTCATCTCCCGCTCTATCATGTTCAACACACATATGCATGCAGTTCCTGTAAGTGTACAAGCTCTACCTGCTTCAGAAGGTTCCTGGCGCCGTCGATGAGCTTCCTGTCCCGCTTGATCCGAAACCATTGTTTCAGATAGATGGCCACGGTGAACTCGCAGAGGTGCGTCAGGTTCACCAGCTCCTCCCCGGTCAGCCCGTGCTGTCTCGTCCACAGGTCGAGGAGCCTTTGTAAGACAGGATGGAGGGGTTTTGATAGTGGGAAATAATGCTGGATGCAAGGATAAATGGAGATAATGGTAGGCAAACGGGGAGGGGATGACTGATGGTACATACGAGTATGCAGTGTGAGGAGTGTGTTATTTGGCGCAGACGATATGTTTACTCATGTTAGGACTGAGGCTTGGACTGAGGTTACTGGATTAAGTTAAATGTATATATATATATATCAAAACAGGGCCTGCTTCCCCACCTGTTTGCTGTCGTGAGCCAGCGTGAATGGTTGACTGGCCCGATGGCCATCCGTTGCAGGCTGGGGGGCACGGATCCGGCCTCCAGCGCCTTCAGCATGCTGTAGCTGTAGCGCTGGTCCCAGCTCAGGTCGTCCAGCACCGCCTGAGGCAGCTCCGGCAGGGGCTCGCCGACGGCCAGCGACGTGAACTGGTTGTTGTAGGGCAGATCCTGCGTCACGGGCAGCAACTTCCCGATGGGGCCACTGAAGCCGCCACCGGACACCGTTGGGCCATCCAGCCGCTGTATCAGGTGACGCAGCGGGAGTTCGTTGGTGTGGAGCATGCAAATGCTCCACACCAACCGCCTGCCGAGGAGCCGCTCCAGAATGGTGATGACACCGGCGTTGCACCCAGTGTTTAGATTTGTTGAGTCGGCGCCCACCATCTGCAGTGTGTCGCTGATCCCGTAGTTGTTCATGATGTCGACGATGTGGTCGGCGATGACGCGCGCTGGCCTGACTCCTTCCACCTTCTGTTTCGAGAAGTGGGTGAGGAACCGCCCCTCACTGTCCGTCAGAGTGTAGTGGTCTTCATTCACCTCTCTGACAACCTTCGTCCCGTCCTCCAGGGTGATCCAGGCCTTGGTCACGTCCTGCCTGCCGTCGAACTGGACTCCGTTGATGCCGGCCGTTCGGATCCAAGTCTCGGCGCTAGCTGTCACCCTCGCCATTTCCCTGTCCTGCTCTCTCCCGACCTTGCTGTGGTCTACCAGCAGGCGTGGATCCTCCCTTTTGGCGAGACCCATGTCGACGGCGTATGATGACAGAATGTTGGCGAGGGCCCGCTGGGATACGCCATGCCGCATAGCCGCGAGGACTGTCAGTGGAAAGTGCTCCCGGTTCTGGGCTGCAGTCCGATTCCCAGAGCTGTCGCTCGGGCCGGCGGGCGTGTAGTCTCTGTCCGAACTGTCCGGACTGGCACCCTGCTTGTCCTCTTCCTGCTGCTGCACCCACGCTTCCTCTCCCCTCCGGTACTTGAGGTAGCGTTCTTGCTCCTCCGCGGCTTCCGTCGCCTCCATCTCCGGCCTCTTCCTCCTTGTCTCCCTCCTCTGCACTGATATTTCCATCCTGCCCGATTCCGCCGAGTCATTAGCTCCAATCTGGAGCCTGCCGCTTATTCCTGACTTCGACCGCTGGTCGAGCATGAATTCGAGCTCCATCGCTGGGATCTTGCGGGATTTGGGACAGCTGCAGTCGACGTGAACTCGTTTCGGGCACTCAGGAGGGCAATCGAGGTCGCTGCAGGACTGCATCCTGCACTGGCACACGCAGACGTCGAACAGGCGGTCCAGGTTGGTCAGGAACGCGTCTCGCTCTTCGGCCTTTGCTCGCTTCTTTCCACTTATCTTCTTTTTTCCTCCGTAGGAGATCTCCTCAGTCGTCTTCCACAACTTGATTATCTTCCTCTTTATTTCCTGGTTGGAGACCATGGACCGTTCCATGTGATGGTTGACACGCAGCCACAGGTCCTGCACCATGCTGGCCACTGTTCCTGCTAGATCCGAGACCGGGATGTGCCTGACATATCTGGTGTCGGGCAGTCGCAGCTGTAGCATCTTCTGGAGAACATTTCGCTTCGTCGGCAGATCGGCTAGTGGCAGCTCCCCCGGTTTGCCGATTACAGCTGCGAGGCCGGTGCTCGTGCTGGCTCTAGTGCCGGATGCCATGTAATTTGCAGGTACCTAGAGGAGAGTAGGGCGTGTTGTTACAGGGCCATGTTGATACAGTGCCAATATCTGCTAAACTACACCACTAGATGTCACTACGCTAACGCGTTTGTCAGCTGCTGGTTTTTTGCCATTTTTCAGCAGTTGACATAACCTGTGACGTCACCGGTTGACCTAAGACATTGAAATAAGACATCGCTGAACTACTCACAAGAGGAGCAACACGCTCGTTTTTGTTCGGTGGGTCTAGCTCAATTAGAAGGAAGCGGTGGTGGATAGTCGACCCACGATCCCGCTGTAGAGGCGATAGCCGCCTGTTGGGACATCTGAATCTTGGTCGGGTGTTTATTGCTTGGTGCCGGTAGACTCTAGACTCATCTCTCCGACCAGTCTCAGAACATGACCTGACCTGACCTGGGTCATTCATCAATAGTTGCGATGAATACACCGATGCGAGTCGGGATGCTCCTAGCTTTCTTTGTGTCTTGTTTCATGCCACTTATCACGATAAGGTGTTTTGCTATGCTACTCTAAGCCCGCATAGGTCACCATTTTTTCCTTTTTTTAGCAATTGACCTGACCTGTGACGTCACCGGTTGACCTGAGACCTTGAAATAAGGCATCCCTGAATTTATCACAAGAAGAGCAACACGCTCGTTTTTGTTTGGTGGGTCTAGCTCAATTAGAAGTGAAGCGGTGGTGCATAGTCATCCCACGATCCCGCTGTGGAGGCGTCATTGCAGATGACCAAAAACATCAAATTTTCAAATTAAAAAGCACCAATCAAAACTTGCTCATTTTTTGGAAACAACGCCATGGCTGAGTTCGCAAAGGTCAAAAACATGGAAAAAAACTTCAGGCCTCCCAAATTTTTTACTTTGGCTTTTTTCACCACACCCTAATGTATATTGCTATGTATATTGTATATTTATATGTATTTATATTTGTATATACACATATATATATATATATATATATATATATATATAGATATATATCTATAAATATACATACATATATAACTATACAATATACAAATTTGTCGTGACATTGCAATCCCATGTAGGTATTTATATATATATATATATATATATATACATAGGATTGGCATGTCACGACGAATTTGCTGCATGCGTAGCATGGTTTCATTGCAAAAAACGGCTTGATTCTAACATTGCTTTAACTTAGTGCATGCGGTGGGGTAAGCGTCGTGCTTTGATACGTATCTGGATGCGGATTAACCGAAACACAGAAAATAAAGTGAAATCTCAGGGGCCTCTCAAATCAGACCTTGATGGTTTCACTTTAAATCCTATGGGGAATTAAGTATTAGCTGAAAAGGCATTATGTTAGCCTCTAAACTCGAGAAGTAGAAGGTGCAGTCACTGTGTCGGCACGAATCGAGAACCGAGAAGCGGTCATGTGAAGTTATTAATTCACGTAGTTGTCTTGGTATCTTAGCGTGGTGCTATTTTCCTCTAGCTTGGTTTGTAAGCACTGAGCGGCAAAGTACTTCATGCGATGAAGGTCTGAAAGTGAAAATGGAGTCGTTGAATGAAGATCTATCACGTAGCAAAGCTTCAACGATTTTGAAGGGGCCTCGTATATGTGCTGGTCTTTGGCTGACAAATGGGCATGTTCTGAGCGTGAACCGTCTTGATGGACTTTGGGCTATTTTGTAGTTTTCAGGGGAGCTTTAGGCTCCCAGTATTGATTTGAGTTATTGGTGATGCATCTTGTAACTTTGTATTGTGCCCCACCGAATTCCAATAGTAAATCCGAACACTACCCCACCCATGGGGGTTGCGACGTATGTGTAATAGGGAGACTAGTGCTTTAAGCCGATTTATACATGCAACACCTTGGTGTAATGCTAATTTTCACGAAGTTTGGGGAGGGGCGCACCCCTCCGTCTCCCGTCGTGGCGATGCCCATGCCCCACCAGCACCCACCTCCGCTCAACAGATCCCTCCCCCCTCCCACTGGAATGCAAAATATCAAAAACTTTTCAAAATATCTTAATGCAAAACACCTTGAAATCAAGCACTATGCAAAACACCGTGTAATATCTTAATTCTGTCCAAATTATCCTGCAACGGCGTGTTGTGCCACCCTTCACCCGACTTACTTGTATCAAACGACACCTGCGCCCCCACACGATCACGTTCACCTCGCTTCCGGAATCGCAGCCGAAGTCGTCAGGCTTCATCTTGTTGATCTTGGCGGATTTAAGCCATATAAGCACTGGGTTCCTTATGATTAACCGTCTGACGGTCGACGGCAATGAAGTGGAATGAATGCAATCGGTGCCAAAATACGCCCTTAGTGGGAGTCACGCGACGAGTACACGACGCCCTCACACAGCCGACGAGAAGCAATTCGAACCCCTTGTAACAGCACATATAGCGTCTGTCCGCTGATTGGCTGAGACCGCGCAGGCACTGTAGCCAGGGATGTTGTTTTACATAGTTTTGAGGAGCCGAGTGCCCCTCAATGTTGGCTTTTCCCTCCCCTCCCCCAATCGTTTGAACAGCTAAACATGGGACCCTATATGGGAGTGCGCTCCCTCCCCCAATCCATTTGGGGCTGCCCATTACCTTCATGTATTTCCCCCTCCCCTTCCCTTCCACAAATAGTTTTCATAAATCAACACCCGTGACTGTAGCAGTGCATGTGCAGTCACTGTAGCATGTGACAACGTTGCAACATCACATAGATGGAGACTTTCCAAAATGATTGATGCTGACAGACGGAATTGTGAGTTCAGTCTTAACACCTATAACCATATGCTTAATGATAATTTATAGCGTATTTGTGTTGCACTGGCAATATCAAAGTAGGCACACAAAGTTCCACCCATGCAACATTGAATCGATATTGTTTTGCTAAGTTGATAACACACTGCGTGAATGTTTACAGAGAAATGCTGCGCAGACCACAATCAGATGCGCGTGCCGACAAAGGGAGGGGATGCAACTGCACTGCCTATATCTGTTTGTTTTTTTTTCAGCGGAAGGCTTTCCGCCAGCACAATTTTCAATGAAGGCATGGTTGTCGCTTATGAAAGCGACTGGACTCCGAACGTGTGTCCCATTCGTTTAAATGTCAAGATATACGACTCCGCTCTTCAGGTGGCCAATGGCTAGAAAAGCGATGACAACTGCAATACATTTCTGGAATCGACATACCAACAATTTGGCAACGCTCTACCGGCTATCGCTAATCCATCGCAATCACACTGGATTTGTATGCGAAGTGTTGGTCCTTGCCACCACACCACCCCTGACCCAAGAGGTGTGATAAGTTGCACCCTCTTCCCTCCCCACTCTCAGGCAAGGTTTATGATGAAACCTTTGGATTACGATTTGTTTCTTCCACCCAATTATTTTAGCTTGACAATCGCAATTTGTTTGCAGCGTTGGAACGATGTCGCAGACACAAACTCCTGAAACATGTTGCAATTACATGCTAAGTTTAACATTGGTGCAACAGAGTAGCCGTCAGCCTCCAGCAACGTTGCGTTTTCTATATTATATGTCAATATTGTGACAATATTGCAGTTGCAACCACATATATCATGGCACATTGTACTTCCAATCATAGGAGAGGCGGGGGCCCCCAGAGACAAAGTGCCCTGGCCAAAATGCCCTTACGAAAGCCCGGCCGGAAGTCCCAAATTAGCCCAAAATCCCCGCCTTATGTCCCCGCCGGCCAAAGGTGCCCTTGGGCCCAAAGCCCTTGGCCTAAAAACATCCCGTGCCCTCCGTCCATGCCTATCCCAATAGGTGCTCTTTGATCTAAAGTGCCCGGCCCGCCCGTACCATGCCCGTGCCTGGCGTACCGTGAACCGCCCGCCCGTGTCCGCCCATGCCCGCCCCCCGCCCGGCCCAGCGCGCTATTTTATGTGTTACATGTTTGTGTCATGTCACCGCCTCAGGACCATCGCCTGTGTCAGCTGTTATCATCCTTTCCAGAAATCCACATCCTGCGCACTTTACATCAAAGGTAAGCGGCAACCTATCTCACGACATAATGCATGCAGGCTGCATGTTTTGGAAATATTATTGTAAATACAAGGGTTCGGTGCTATAACATATAACGTGTCCCATGGAAAATTCACGCCCCTCCCCCGGTCAGCAAACCTTCCAGTGCCCCGGCCGCAAAGCCCTTTGGAGCCGCCAAGTGCCCTTTTCGGTCCGGGCCCCCATGGAAAATCCTGGTGCGCGCCTGCTTCCAATGCAATATTCATGTTGCAACTACATTGCTTTCGCAATGCAGGCTTTCAACAAAAAGTCAATCATTGCAACAACGTGCTGCGTTTCCAGAGTTATGCACTTTGAGTCAACTGGTGACCCAAAAGGTCAGGTCAGTGGTCAATAAATAATTTTTGCATATTCGAAGTTGTCGAGTAGGCTTATAATACACTAATAGCGCATAGCGATAGCGAATCTGCCTTGCATATTTGACTCTTGGTGTTAAACAATAAATCTTGCAAGTTACGAATTATGTCAATATGTAAAATAAGTCTGTGCTGGGGAGGGGATGGTCGAATGGTTAGGGCGTTGAACTCTGAATACAACGGTCCAGAGTTCAACGCTCGCACCGCTCGGACATTTCTCAATCCCGCGGCCCACCGGCGAACCAGTGTGGGCGGCACCGGTTAACAATTGTGTGAAGTACGTCGTGAACCACCCAATAAAATAGAAAAAGTCTGGATTGGGAGTTTTGGACTCCCTGGTTTTAAACCCTGCTAATGTTTGCTTGTCATTTTTCCATTAAATCCCAGATTCGTTGCGCTCGAACCCTGACTTACATCGTTTGCAATAGGGATCTCCAGCCCGGTGGAAGTTGTCCATCCTTTTTTCCTCGATGTTTTCCACCTCCCTCCCACACGTTTACTTTGTCTTCCTATCTTTCTTACCCATCTGTTGGCACTCACAGGATATAATAGTTCTTATGTTACTCGCCAGGCAGATAAAAACATTGATAGACAATATGCGAATTGCAACACCTGTGAATTTCTGGTACAGTTTACCAATCAGAGATGGTGCTAGTTGATTGGGTATCTGCATATATAGTTCCTGATTTGATGTAGAACGTAAATGTTCGTGCACAAGCCTTAATATCCATTTGAGAGTGCAAACGTGACATTGAATTAGGCACCGCTTCTACATAATAGCACGCTTAAACATTACCTATGTCCAGCCCGCTCGAGTGCAACCGCCCCCTATCGCTCAACAAGGTTTTCAGCGGATGGAGCCACTCACAGTAAAAACGACACCCCTCCAAAACAAATGTCTCCCGTCGATCAAAATTCCTGGATCCGCCCTTGCCAGCCACGCAAAGCGAGAGTAAAGTAAACACAACTAACATCAAATTTCTCATTCCATGTCATGTCTCATACATGAAACAAGAAGCATGTAATTATGAACAAGATAACTGGGACAAGGCTTCCAGCAAACATGCAGATTTAAAGGGTGATCTTCAATCTGCATGCCTTCTAGAACAGAGACGTAGCGAGGAGTTCTCGAAGGAGGTGGCGGATTTTGCGAAGGGAGCCTGGGCTATCCCACAAGTTTTAAAGTCCCCAGATTTTGGCCACTGCATTTCGAGAAGGACAAGTTTTTTTTCAGTAGAAAAAAGTGTTGAACTACAATCCTCATCGGGGTCCGGATTTTCGTATCCTCTTCCTCCTCAAATGGGGTCTGAAAGCTACGATTTGGCCACCAGGGCGGCGCTGTACGCAATGGTCACCCGACGAGGAGGCGTCGGCCATCTTTGCTGTGCATTTTGCGTGGGGTTGCCGGGAGTCGGTGTTGGCATGTGGCTTTTATTAGGGTTGCAAGTCATTTAGGCCAAGAATTTCGGCAATATTGTGTTGAAGAAAGGTTGTTCATGGGTTACAGTGTGCCAGGAACTCGCCAATTATCGGACTCTGGCCACTAGCTTGGGTAGAACATACGCGTCTGAGGTGGCAAGTGCTTTGCTATTGACTGCACGTTACGGTGGTAGCTACTAGGCGCAATTATGGACTTGAATAGTGATAGGGATCTTTATGGCAGTTTCACAACACCTCAACTTTCAAGCTTATTAAAGGGAAAGGCATGCATCCACAAAGGGCAGGAAGGAAGAGCTGGTCCAGAGGTAAGAGATCTCTACCCACCTACTGTTAAAAATGCATGTGCTGGCTTTTGGGGAGATTTGAAAAAGGTTGGGAACCACCGCTGTAGTGGATGTGCAGGTTCCCTGAGAAGTTCCGGTATTCATTTAGCAGGCATCACACATTGGGTGGGGCTGAAACCTAACCAGGCCTGACCAAACCTGACCTAAAGCCTACCCTAAACCCCTTAATCTGTACGATAATTTTCTCAAGATGGGGCACAATTTCACAAGTGTCAGACCCCCCACCCAAGATTGGCACATGGAATACCTGTGGGTCACACCAGACATTGCTCCCCCCCAGGACCGGAACATGGAATACTAGCAGGCCTCATCAAACATCACTTTCCACCCTGCCTACTCCAGGAAGGACATTCTTGGCTGGTATCCTGGCACAGCATGGGCCCCCTCTCTATGAGGTCACCCCCCTGACAGCTTTCTGGATCCACTCCTGTGTACAGGACCCACAAGAGATGTGGGCCCCTGGGAGTCAGTGCCCCAAGCAGTGCAGGCTCCTGAGAGGTGGGTGGGCCCCTAATGGGGCCCATATGAACAACTACCTTGGTAAGGTACCTAGCTCTAGGTGACCAGATACCCACTGCCCAACCTAACCTGCAATGCAATTTTGGTGAAATTAATTTGACTGAACATAACTTATGGGTGGAACTCAAATTATTAGTTTAAAATTAAGTTGGCTAAGAATCCAATCTTAGCATGTTAGGTATTAGCCATGACAAATTCCTGGCTATGGATTGGGGGTGGCGGGGGGGGGGGTTGCAGATTGAGTCAATTTCTCACCCTTGGTGTGGATTGGTGCATATTTTCACTGTGGGCTGATGTGCCCCAGTGAACCTTGTGCCATACTTTACAGTCTGGACAATAGATAGGTACTTACCTTGGTACCTAATGTGCCTAGGTACCTTACCAGTGCTTTCCTAAATGGTTCCCACTACGTCTTTTACAGAAAGGCAGTCAAACAATAGTTGTTTTTCAAATCAATTTTCTGCCTTCTTACCTTGCAGTCTGCTGGAAACCTGATAGATGGATCACGTTTATGGCAGCCGGGAACCACACATACACCCATACTTCTGGCTTGCTTCTCCTAATTTCTAGCGCACTAATGGTAAATATTCCAGCAAACTAGACGTGTCTGAAGTACATTCAACATAATTAAATACGCGAAAACAACATACGCTGCTTACAAAATGTACAATAGGCTTTTTAAAATATAAAGATTCTGCCCTTCCTAACCCACAAAACATAGCGCTTTAGGTTCGCCAAAGAAGGCTGGGTGACCATTGACTCTCAGCGCCATCTACATCTTTATCAACTTTCAGACCCCATTGCTAGCAAACACGGCACTGTTATAAACCAGAAATACGGACCGCCTAAGCAGGCATCTAGATGCAGGATGTCAAAGCTTCTGCGGAAAGGACGTCAATTCAGTATTTGGCCAGTGGTAAGTAAACGCTTGTAAGGGCCCGTCGATTGTCGTAGGGGCCCGCACACATTCCGAAGGGCCCGTACACTTCCGCCATGGCCCACAGACGTTCGAAAGGGCCCGTAAGCACAGGTGTTGATTTCTGAAATGAGAGGGCATTTGCCCCCTCAACATTGAGGGCATTGAGGGCACGACATTGAGAGGGCATTTGCCCCCTCAAAAGTATATCAAATCAAAAGGGGCAGCACCTCCGCCCATAGGTGTTCGTGAAAACCAGTAGACGTTCGTAAAGGCCTAACAACAGCTTCGGCGGCGATAAAAGTGAGATTTGGCCTTTTATCTCCCCCATGGCGATTCCGTAATCGATTACGTACGGACTCTGGCGCGCCCCTTCGGGGTGCGCCAGGGGCACGTGTGAGCACGGGGGGGGGGGGCCGACCTGCCTCTAGGCTGCGTCCCTGCTTCAGAAGCTGTCTGTGAGAAAGAAAAAACTTCACCAACACGGTAGAACATGTCTTGCGATTCTGGTGGAAGGATGGGATGCTGGCCAAGCCGAAGCAGCAGGTATTAAGGCTGGAAGGCATTTCCAAATACTTGACGTGAACGAACACAAATAAAGAACGGGATAAGAGGAAAGAGCAATTTCTGCGGATAACTGTAGATTGATTGATCGGCTTTCGATTGATCGCTGATGAAGATGCCACAAAATGATTGCAGTGCAAAAAAACAACCTTCCTATCGCTTAACCAGATCTTATCGCAAACCAGACGGGGATGCATGACATCTGTGGACCCAAATATGTCCAAGCAAAAAATACGAAGGCAAAAAACAGGGCGCCCATTGGAGGAACGCGTTGGAAACATTTCGACGGGCATGGTGTGTAAAAATAGTAGTGGTTACGAAACTCATAGCTCGACTGGTTCACATGGAATGATGGTGGGTCGAAGTCTGTCAGGATCGTGGTCACGCCGCAGGTCGCAACAGCACTGGGTCGCTGTAGAATCGGCGACAGAAATGACGAACAGGTGACCGCCGCCGTCGCCGCTAGCTCAGGCCACAGCGTCGCCGAGCTCAACGCCAACCGAAACTCAACCAGAGCTGCCAGACGAAGTCACCGCTCCAGGCTAGCAGAGCTGCCAGACGAAGCCTCCGCTCCAGACTATCAGAGCTGCCAGACGAAGTCACCGCTCTAGGCTACCAGAGCCGTCAGACGAAGTTACCGCCCCAGGCTATCAGAGCTGCTAGACGAAGTCACCGCTCCAGGCTATCAGAGCCGTCAGACGAAGTCACCGCTCCAGGCTATCAGAGCCGTCAGATGAAGTCACCGATCCAGGCTATCAGAGCCGTCAGACGAAGTCGCCGCTCCAGATTATCAGAGCCGTCAGACGAAGTCACCGCTCCAGGCTATCAGAGCCGTCAGACGAAGTCACCGCTCCAGGCTATCAGAGCCGTCAGATGAAGTCACCGATCCAGGCTATCAGAGCCGTCAGACGAAGTCACCGCGCCAGGCTATCAGAGCTGCCAGACGAAGTCACCGCTCCAGGCTATCAGAGCTGCCAGACGAAGTCAGCGTTCCAGGTTATCAGAGCTGCCAGACGAATCCACCGCTCCAGACAGCCGCTGAAAACAAAGAAAGCATGTCAAGTCGGCACTTATATACTTAACACGCGCCCTGGAGGGCCTCTGAGAATTACGCGCACTGGAGGGGGGCGGATTCCGCCCCCCCATAAGATCTCGGCTCCTAGTAAAGCTGGAGGAACGAAATTCGCAGGGTGGATGGGCACGGTAGTGAACTCTATTGTCTGCAATTTTCGTGACCCTAGGTCAATATCTTCAAGGTCAAATGAGGTCAAATTGGCATAATTTTCCGGTTTTGCGTGGCTTGGCTTGTCATTGTTATGGATCGCTGTGATTGTGTTTAAATGCTCAAAAATGGGCATCAATGATGTTTTGGACATTACTAATGATGCAATGCAGATGCTAGACCCAACATTTGACCTCAGGTCACCTATATAGCACCACTTTATCAGGTCAGTTACCTGTTCCAGTTACCGGAACCGGCCGCCCGCCCGACTGCTCCGTCGGGCAGCTCGGAGCAATCGGCTTCGTGAAGAAGGGAGTGAAGTACATGAATAAAGTATGGAAACGCAATGACAAACAGTACAAATGACAACCAGTAGTGCATTTATGGCAACATTCCAGTTGATCAAGTTTGGTTCCATTAACCTGTCATGAACTTGACCTGACTTGACCTTGGTGACCTAACATGACCTTGAAACTATACAGCATATCAATATGCATCAAACAAGTCCCTAGTGTTGCCTAGAACACTTCCCTTTTGTCAGTATACTGGGAGCGCATCTGCGCCGATTTTTGTGGTCTGGCGCTATAACATTTTTTTACTTTAGCGGCCCCTAACTTGAAAAATTTTCGGGTGATTTCCATTTTTCTTGCTTTAAACGACGCGCCGTTCATTTTTAAGCAGGTACACCGAAAATCGCGTATATCGACCGGTAAAATCTGCAGTTATTTGCGAAAAACCGGAGGGGTGGGCGGATTTCGCCCCCCTCCAGTGCGCGTGTTAATACGCTGGACGGCACGCTGGTACCCGACATCACTGGAAAGGAGAACGTGGGTCGGCTTCCGGTCCTTGTGTCGGGCCGCGGAGTCGACCAACTCCTGCCGCCACCGAAGCCTCCCAAGACAACTGGGAAGGCTGCAGCTGATGTGGTCCACACCGCAATTGAAGATTGTGCGGTCACAGAACAGGTTTGCGGCATGGGTTTTGCCACTACTGCTTCCAGCAGAGGGCACACTTCTGACGCATGTATCCGTCTGGAGCAGGAACTGGGAAAAGACTACTTTCATTTGCATGCCGGCATCACATCATGGAGACCATTATGTAGGGAGTGTGTGCGGTTGCAATAGGAGCAGCGTCGCGTCCAGAAAACGAGCTCTTGAAGCGAATCCATATTCAAAGGAGAAACATCAGTTAAAAGAAATTAAACGTTCCGGACATTCCTTGATGATGAAGCGGCCTGTTCCAAGATGACAACTGAACACAATGACAACATCCCCGTATGCTGGTGACGACAAAGAGGCAGTTCGAACACACCCAGGCAAAGCGAGATTATGAAGAGCTGGTCATCCTGGTGACAATTTTTTAGGTGACGCACGACCAGAAGGCATTCATTTTCGAGTTCCAGCAGGATTTCACCGAGCGCGTTGGATAGCGCGCTTATTGTACGCCTGCAACACCTTCGTGAGTGTGAAGGTAAAATGACCTTCTGAAGATCACACAGAAAGAGGAAAATTGCATCCGATACACTGCCACCCTACAACTGCTGACCAGTGCAGCTACACTGACCGACGCTTCCACCATACAGCTGTTGACCAGTGCAGTTACACTGACCGACGCTGCCACCATACAGCTGTTGACCAGTGCAGTTACACTGACCGACGCTGCCACTCTATAGCTGCTAACTAGTGCAGTTACACTGACCGACGCTGCCACTCTATAGCTGCTAACTAGTGCAGTTACACTGACCGACGCTGCCACACTACAGCTGCTGACCGGCACAGTCACACTGATCGAAGCTGCCACTCCACAGCTGCTGCACAAGTCGTAGGCGTTGCTGAGGAGTCTTTATACCATCATCAATCCCCAGCACCAATCCCCGTACTTAGTGCAGCACAGGCTTGTTACTTTGTTGAATGATATTGTGTGACATATGTTGAGCAGGCTGTGAGCAGTACTAGAGTTGCAACGAGCTCGACGCGTGAACGGCACGTGACTAGTGCCATCCCTCCCGCCACGACCTCCTCTACACCTATCACGGGGTGGACTCTCCTCGATCTCCGAACATGATGTCATCTTCGTTCACGCCGGGCTGCTTTGCTAACCGTCTCCAGGCGCGGGCTGCAAAGACCATCCGGTCGTTACTAAGAAACACTTCGACATTTTCCTCTTTACAAAAGTACTGTTTCCCTCTTGGCGTGGAAACCCCGCCGTTTCCTGAGTTCGGGATAGAAACGGTACATTTTTTAAAGCAGCACATTCCACAAGAAACTCGCCCGTCCCAACGTTAGCGTAAATCAAATATAAACTCTGACCGGATTTATCCAAAGTTTTCGTTATATTTTGGCTTCGAACGACCAGCTTGCACATGCTCTACTTACTGGTGTTCGTGACCAGCGACATCATGTCCAAAACCAGTGTCATCAAATGTGTGGCGTTACACTGACATCGGTCACAGTCACGTGTTTTTTTTTTAAGTTAACATCATCAATGTCATAAATTAATGCAATAGCTTTCCTTGTTCAACCCTCGCACAGTGGAGCCATCTTCAGATTAACCCGAACCCAACAGAAATAAGGATTTTACCTTCCCTGTGTTCTTTCAATTCATCATGAGCAGCACGCTCTGATTGTTTTTCAATAGTAAGTTCCATTTGCCAATATTGATCTTTTAGATCTGGGAAGTTCTCGCAAACTGAAGCCTTGAAAGAAAGCTGAAGCAATCACCGCGTCCTGGGAAGAAAATATTCAATGCTGTTCAATGTTGTTCCATGATGTAAAAATATTTGGGCCCCTGAGATATGGGAGACTACTCATAAGATTTGATCGTATTCGGGAGCAAGCAAGGCCTTGAATCTCAACTACACAACGTTATCTGGAACGGTCCACGCACATCAGGGGCGGATGAGGGGGGCACTGGGCGCATGTGCCCCCCCCTATGGAAGGTGATGTGGCATCCCTCCGGCCAGGAATAGGTGCCCCTCCTGGAAAGCTCGAGTGCACTAACATCGAATTTGTCAGCCAGAGGTGCCTCTTGGAAGGCTCGCTTCAGTGTGTTCAAGTGAGTACACTCCCACCCATCGATTTGTTCCCGCCAGAGACGCTTCTTGGAAGGTGCCCCTTCAGTGTGCTCGAGTGAGTGTACCCCTCGCATTTTTCAGCCAGAGGCGCCTCTCCAGGTACTTTCGCAGTGTCGTCCCTCCAGACAAGTGTCCCCATGACAATTCCTGGATCCGTCCCTGACGAACACCCATAAAATACAAAGACGCCCTCAGGTTCTACACTTGATATTGATTGCAGTGTCAATCAATGTGGTCAAATTTCATTATCAAGCCAATCAGGTGTCTTTTGCCACATAACCTAATTTGGCTGAAAGTGAGCACAAGATGGGCCATTGGTTACATGACCGACTCGGTTAGATTATCTGATATGGGAACTTTTGATCAAGTAACATCACGATTTTTATTGATTTTTGGTCTATAATTTGCCACCACACTATCACACGCTATTCAGAATAAGTGCGAGTAGTGTCGCAATTCACACTTATCGGAAGTAAGTACACTGTTTCTGTGAAAGATTATTGTCCATCTGTTAGCCCATCCCCCCCCCACCCGCTATGTGCTAGGTATTTATGTAATACTTAATACATTGCCGAATTGGTTCTCGCCCGGAGCCTGGGAAAACCTGAACATAATAAGCGTTCTCAGTACATCTCCGAAATAATTCACGGGAGGGCGTGCGAGTGATAATTTACATGGCTGCTATTTAGTTTATGATTAGCTAAACGGTAACAACGAAAATGACGACTAGGAGTAGGAAGACAGAGAATCACCAGCTAACCTACGATTAACATTTGCACACAGGATGTTTTCAAGTGTAGTATGCTGCTGCAGCACGTGCAGTGGGCAAGTTGGCTGCCGATTACCTGAAACAATACCTGTTGGATTTTGAGCGTCGTAGACAGCTCCTTCATCTTCTCATCATCAGGTGCACAGCTGTCCTGAAGTACTCATGTCTCTCTGAGATCCAGTTCAGCTCATCCTGAAGCTGCATAGAGTTGCGTTGAATTCCGACACCTTTGCGATTCTGAGTAACCATGTATTTTTCGGAGATGCTGGGACCGCTGGGGCAACAGGTATGTTCTGGGGCCTCAGTCGCTGATCACGTGTTGGACATGAATTTGAGCACACCACAGTTCATGTTCTATGTGGCGGTTCCGGCCTGCAAGTCGGGGTGAATGTGACGTCATTGCAAAATAAGGAACTTTACCTACCGGTTTCTGTTATGCCTCACCCGGAATTCGAGGCGACGTTTTAGGCCACTGAATGTTTAATCGGAACGGTAATGACGCAATTATTTCGGCAATGCAGCTGCGACCGTCATCTAAGACAAAGACCGAACATTGGTCCAAACTAGCCAATTTCGGTATGGCAGCTGCGACCGTGCTCTAAGACCAAAGGCCAAAAATTGGCTCAAACCAGCCAATTTCGAGTGACGATGGATACCTGTCGTCAGTTGTCAGAGCACACCATCATCAGTAGGCTCCTCGCCTCCGTCCTGTGGAACGAGGAGAGGTGACCAGGCGCGGCCGATGTCCCCGCCATTGCCCCCTCCACCACGGTCGCATGTCGCCAACCGGCAAACGTCTCATCCATCAGCCCCTTGCAATCAGCAGCCTGAGCCGCTTGCAGTCCGTCGACCTTGGTCTGCAGCCGCACGCTGTCCGTACTGGCAGTTTGGCAGTTTGGCAGTTTGGCAGTCTGGCCGCTCGACGCTTGCTCATTGGCCTGCCACTTGCACGGTCATCAGACGGCGAGCGAGCACGCTCCAGTTGTGTCGCCGGTCTGTTGCGAAACTCATCACGCAGCATGAGCTCCAGCGGCGTCTCTGGAACTGTCGGCGCTGTCTCAGCATTTCGATCGTGCGCCAGAGCTGTGACACAAACACAAAGTTAAGAGATTGGTCGGCATTTCGTGCTGATGACATTTGTGAATGTTGCAATCAGTCTTCAACGTCATGTGGGCATCAAAATATCCGAACGGCCTTCGTATGGCGTTACCAACTTATTCAAGTCAGGTCAGATCAAGTCATTAGGAATTTTAGAGTTCATAGAGCACTATTACTTTGCATCCGTCAGATACATTCACTTATTCAGTTCAAGCATTGGCATTACAAAGGTGGAACACGTTTGCTCCCTGTTATTGTGCTGGCCATTTTCCATGGCGAGGCATCAATGCGATACAAACATTATGACCTTGCTTTTATGACGATGTGACAACAAACAGCAAATAGATTTGGAGCCACAGGGCAGAAAGGGTACAGTGACTGTATTTAGCCAAGTAGCACAATATTTCAGAAGACAGTCCTGCCTTCTTTTGTAAGCAACGCATTACGCAATAAAAAGGAATCCAAAGTGTGTTAAAAAAATCAGCCAGATTTCCAAGAACAGGAACACAGCTAGTAAGTATAAGGAGGCAAACGACAGCCCGCATACAACCAAGACGTCAAGCTCAATTTGTCATTAAGTACCCGATGGGAATACACGAATGTTGGGGAAGGTGTCCAGTAGATTTTCCGTTA
Organism: Ashinkailepas kermadecensis; assembly: GCA_034440615.1. NCBI lineage: Eukaryota > Metazoa > Arthropoda > Thecostraca > Neolepadidae > Ashinkailepas > Ashinkailepas kermadecensis. The sequence continues at coordinate 550,494 of JAOTOM010004891.1, read as the reverse complement.
TGATGTCATACTAGATCTCCGTAGGCATGTCAATGTAAGGGCAGGACATACGCCGCAACGCCCGCCGGCCGAGCGGACAACGACGTCGGTCGAAGAAGGTTTTACTGGGACTTTGAAGGTCACCAAAGGGACTTCGAGGGTCACCAAATGGCCGAAGTAACATCATTTGGCTACCGTTTAATAATTATCGTGCTCAACAAAGCGCTGATTTTGAGCAGCTCTAGACCAACTAGGATCATAAGGTATGAAGGAGTTCCATCCTCTCCCACCACGCAGGTTGATTACTGGATTGGTAGCACATCCTTTCTGCCTCCACATATCCCCACAAAATGTGGAGATGGGTTCCACCCTCCTCCTCCCCCTAGGTTGAGTACAGGATTGGTAATACATCCTTCCTGCCCTCACATATCCTCACAAAATATGGAGAATGATTCCATCCTCCCCTAGGTTGATTACAGGATTGGGAACACCTCCTTCCTGCCTTCACATATCCC
>JAOTOM010004891.1:515000-545000 GCA_034440615.1 Ashinkailepas kermadecensis | reverse complement strand
GCTGAGACACTCGGTAAATCCACTCACGCCGTGCAATGTTAAGTTATCGTCGACGAAGAAGCGTACCGGGACTGCCGATTGGACTGGATCAGAACCCCGGTGAACAACGCTGCCACTACTTCCCAGCTCCTTCGGACCATTCAGCAATCTCTGCAATGTATGTCCCCAACCAAGAGCTGAACGTCTTCACTTTTTTACAGCGCTGAAAGGAAAATGCCACCCAAGCGGCACCTCGTGTGTCGGAGCGTTCAGGATGCTGAAATACAATCCACCTAGCTGATATTGGATATTGTGTTGCCACGTGCATCAACAACTCCGAAGTCGTCGCAGTAAAAGACCCGATGAACAACGCCTGGCCAAATGTCACGGTAACAGCCTAAGTCATTATAATCTGAACCCACTCCTGGGTGCTGTTCTGAAACACATGCCATGAACTTCAGCATGTGTTCGTAGGCCCATAAAATGCATGCCGAGTGGACACCTAACGGAACGTATTGATGGCCACTGGGCGTTTCATATAGTCTAAAGCTTTGAGCTCTGCAGCATCTTTGATATCTTTGGGCTTGAGCAGTCTCTGGCTTTGTGAGTGGATGCCCCTCTTTAAAATACGTTTGCACTATTTGCTTAGATCGGAATTCATTGATTTAATTCAACGTTTTATAATCACAAAGCGAACTACGATTTTTTCAACGGTGCTATGTGTAGAGCTGTGTATTGGTTTAGACATACTTCGACAGCTGATGTCGTAGTGCAGTGGACACTGTCTGCGGTATTCGAACATGCTGTGCCGGGATATTATGCAGGTGGTGGAGTCTGGCAAAACAATATACCTCTGCGCGTGTGTCATCTTCACGATTCACAGCTTACCAAATATGACTCGATACACCGACATCGTTACAGGGTAGTACATCGACTGCACTGTCACACTTAGTGTATGTATGTATGCATATCCGTATATGAACCTGTATGCTATGTATGTATCGGCCCTTTAAGCCACGTCCTCTGTTTGCCGGCGTCTCATCTTTCCTTTCTTGCTTCTTTGATATAACCGGATGTCATATAAGCCGGATTAACGTAACCCTTTCTTTAACGTAGTAAATATCTAGCGGATGGCACTCTGCCACTGCTAAAGACAAAACAAAATAACATTTAGTGCTGATGTTAAGCGGCGAGCGAGGATAATGAAGCTGTAAGGCATGTCGTTTCCATCATTAACGATTTTTTATCAGTTCACCACATTTGGAACAAAGAAATTTCATTTAGTAGGCTGGCAATCGCAGTTTTCAACTTTCAAAAGGTCTGTACCGGATTCACGAGTCAAATGAATAAATATTGGCATCCAACGTGAGTCTGAAAATGTGCTAAATTATCGGTGGCACGTCACTGCCGATTTCTACATTTGTGCCCAGAAGATTCAATGTGGCCTTGGTTCAGTGCTGGCATTAAACGAGGCGCGATAACAAAAATACAAGGCGCGAGAACTTCGAAGAATTCAAACTAGCCTTTGATCTTAAGGTTTGACCTTGATATATCCCGGTTTCAATATGTTACTCGAGGGTTCACCGTGGGCAATCGCTTGATAGTGGATCTGGGTAGGCCTGGGGGAAAACGAGAAAAAAACAAATGTGAGGCGACGGAAGAAATCAGCTTGAATTTTGACTAGTCCAGATTAATTAGAATTATCAACTTTCTGATACCGCATAACAAGCGACGTCAAATGACATCCATTTTCTGTAAATTTGAACCATAGTGACGAAACGCGAGGTCATCGAAGAACTCAATCAAACCTTTGACCCCGACATGTCCCGGTTTGAAATGTTCCTCGAGAGTTCACCACTGGTTATTGCTTGATACCAGATTTGGATGGGCTTGAGCGAAAACGAAAACAAAATTGAGCGGACCAGATGATCAGCTTGGCCTTTGCCCTTGAAAAAAATAATTCGCTTCCTGTACTTTCTGATACGGCATAACTAGCCAGGTCGGATGACGCCCATTTTATGGAAATTAAGCGAAAGCAACCGAACCTCGCGTTCGGTCGCTATCGCTTAAATATCGACATCTAATTAATCAAGCTAACCTTTGACCTAGAAGGTTGACCTTGACATGTACCGGTTTGAAATGTTACACAGTGGTTTACCATAGGCTATTGCTTGATACCAGGTTTGGGCAGGTTTCGGTGAAAACGACACACAAAATGGGAGACAACCGAAGAAACCGGTTTGCGTTGGACCTTGACCTTTAAAGTGGAACCTATGTAGTCGCTTCCAGCGTGTTCATTACAAAGAGAAGCATTTGTGATAATTGATTCGAACGATCATAAACCCGTTGCCGAATGCCGATGCCAATACAAATACGCCTCTGGCGAACACGTCGCTGAATGCGAATACGACGTTAACTTGACGTACTTGCTTAAGGCTGCCCACGACTCCCCTCCATGGTCTTGAAGATACCCAAGGACACCCAGTCACATTTGTTCAATATATATCAATATATGCGCAGAGGAACGCAGCCTAAGACTATAAAGGCTTACGATAACGCAAATTTGTTGCCTCGCAAGGCACAATTCTCCACCCAAACGAAAATACAACTATGATCAAGGTTCATGTTATCCAAGAATGGTCTGGAAGCAGAAATTTCTACGTTTGCTGATTTATCATTCGGAGATTTCGTGACGACAGATAGCCTGTGAAGCCTGTTGATTGGCTAGATCGGCTTCTAGTATTTTCGGTGATCCTCTTGCATATATATTTTTCACTTTGTAAACGATTAAGTATAATTCTGCAACGATCATACTCAGGTAGCTGAGGCTTGGGGGGGACACGGAAACAAATTGAGCGGAACAAATCGTCACTTTTCAGAAATTGAGGGGACATGTCTCTCCAGCCCCTCCCCCCCCCCCCCCCTCAGTGGTTACACCCATATCTGCATGTTGGCAACATGGAAGAAAAGACCGCAACTGAATATCTGGCTCTCGTCACTTGTGCAACGTGGCCTTGCTCGCGTCGCCCTGCTCCTCGGTGTTGTGCGTAAACGTCTACGTCCTGATTTTGCGATATCGCCGTTAATAGACTCAATTGCTGGCTTTGTAGCATGCATTTTCACAGAAACTTTGCATATTTGGGCCTTCCTCGTCGCTTTGACCTCGGCATAAGTGCTGCGAACATGCTACTAATTTTCTTCTTGAAAACAATGCACCGTTCCAAGGAAAAATCACTCCCGCTACCAGAACTATGATACAGTTATTTGCTATTGCTTTCTCCATTGCAACTCCCTTTGACTAGGTGGGATTTTTGGCTCCACTAGGTGGGATTTCACTGCACTAGGTGGGACGAATCCCACCCTGTTTACATGTTAGAGGAGGCCCTGTCCTGAATACCCATACAGCAATCATATCACGCGTCATTAGGTCTTGGAATAATTCGCCTAAAGAAAAAAAACACAAAAAAAAAAAAAAAAAACGATTTGCACTATGGACATTACTTCGTCTACGCACATCTCTGGTGTTACCCAGGAATATCAATTTACGGGGTTGGTTTGGTGTAGGGGGGGGGGGCGGAAGTGATTTTTTTAGGCGTGCCGGACCATGAAGGTCATTTGCGCCGCCTTTAAAGCGAGTACGTTACATGTCTGTCTATAAAGCGAGCGTGTGTGATCAAAGTGCAGGCAAGTGGACATTTACGTTAAGGAATTTTACGTTAGTTTGCGTGATTTTTTACGTGCTGAAGGCGAGGGTCTGGGTTGGGGACAGTTCCCTGATGTCAAATGGTTTAGTTTTACTTTACTCCTCCACAATTTAATTTGTAGTTTTGGGTGGGGTTGGGGGTGTTGTGAGAGTGACGAGAAGTTGATTTTGCCAGGGTGCCGGCTTTAGCCTACTCTTATCGAAGAGCACCGAGGGATCTTTACCGTGCGAACAAGGAGGTAATTGTTCACACCGCCTATCACGCCGGCTGCGGCGTTTTAGTTGTTAGTAGCGGTTTAGTCTAAGCATGCCATGCAGGGTTGTCAGTTGGGTTAGTACGGTGTTTTGCAATTCGGCTCTTCTATGTCCGCTGTACCTCTGGGTAGCCGTTTACGTTATGAGTTGCTAGGCAAATCGGCTCATCTACGTCCGATTGCTCCTCTGGGTAGTCGTTTTACGTTACGCTAATTTGTATTTATTTTTTGTTTATGTTTTCCTAAAGCAAGTCGGTTCATCTACTTCCGACGACACCGCTAGGTAGCCATTTATTTCTAATTGAGAAGCAAATCGGCTCATGTACGTCCGACGACATGCGGGAATGGCTATTTACGCGTTTCCTCCGAGTGTTTCGAGGTCATGCATTGCGAGTTGATGTGAGCGTTGGTGGTGTGGTGCCTACAATGCTCCTGCTAGTTGTGTGGCATACAGATATTCAAATAGCAAATGTAGGAGTTCTGGGTGCTTGTCACCGAGAAGCGATGGAAGCGATAGGGTGATGCCCTCTTTTTGGCAGAATGCCTTAAGTGGTTGTCTTTGGGAGCTAAAGCTGCTACAGTCTAGCAGGATGTGGCTTATGCTTGACGTGGTGTTGCAGGTGCCGCAGTGCGGTGTTGTATATTGGTCATCCTCTAATTGAGGCTGTGTTAGTTTTGTGCAACCGGTTCTAAGTCTAGTGAGGATGACCTCTTTTTGTCGGTGAAGTTTGGTGTGCTGATCCCTTCAGTCAACTCTGGACATTGCAGAATTATCGGATGAAGGAGATGAAGAAATGGCGCAAAAAGACATCACTGGAATATGCTGTTGGCCGGGACAGCATGTGTGGATGCCGATGGGAGGCAAGTTGCGTTCCTAATTGTTAAATTCAACCCGGGACACAATTTAGCCTGTCACACAATTCGGCAATGCGGGCGTGCGGCCATTCGAAAGGATACCAAACACACCACCATCCGGGACACCTGGGGGCGGGAATGCGCTTCGCTTATTCTCGGAGGCACTCGGCCGCACGTGTTGGCGTCTCAAAAGCGTGGTGTGCTGCTTGGACTGCTGACGTGAACTCTCATCATGCATGACGACGGTGGACCAAGTCGGGCTTCGCACTCGGGCTTCGCACTCGTGCTCGTAATTACCGCTCCCGACGCCAGCGAAGTGGCTCGCGGTTCCGCTGTTCGTCAATAGATGGCACCAGCATCTTGGAGCTGGCTCATCGACCAGCGACTTCGTTTTATATCCAGTCACATCAAAGCGACGCAGGGACGGAGGAACTGTTCAGAATTGGGAGGACGAGCACCATTTAGAAGTTGTTTCTTTCTATGCAACGCCCATGAGAGCAATGCTAAACTCACTCAAAGGTGGGGAGGGACGCTGCCTCCTCTTCTACCCCCTCCCTCCGGTTCCTGCGCCCAGCGGCATATGTAGCAAGGGAATGAGCGTTTGATTTAATACAGTGTGTCGACCATGGCCTGCCGCAATGTTGGCTTCGTCCCCCATCATAATTGCAATTTTTAACATGGGACCTTATGGGCTACTTCATCGATTACGGCCCTCCTATTTCCTACAGATGTTGTCACCACCAGTGATTCTGAGAAATTAGCACCCCGAGCGGGAGTTTGGCAGTGTCAACCGCACATGGTAGGATTGGGTGCAGTCCGGACTTCTTAATCGATGAGGATTTTACATTTCGCCGTTATATTCATGTAGCATACACCATATAGGCTGGATGATCTAAAATGCATCGTGGAACCCGTCCCCAAGTCCGAGGAGGGTTCTTTTTCGCCACCACGATCACGGTCTACTCGGCAAACATTCGGGTGGGGAATGCCATCGAATTTGGGTGAAACAGGGTTATAGAATGCGTCAGAAGGAACAATGAAAGCCGTATTCTGAGAGATGCCCACACAGCTTGTTTTTCTTCAATATCAACGACGTTGAACGTGAACGTGAACGTTTTGGTAAACAAGAACACAAATCCGGTAACTTAGAAACGGTGGAGGTAGGCCCTATATATATATTCCTGCCCCTATACAGGAAATTATGTTGTCATTAAGTTTTTTTTAATGGGCCCCTTTGCCAAATGGTTGTCGAAATCCGGTGCTTTTAACCAAAAATAGTGGGAGAATAGGCACCCTCCAAATCCGTTCGACCCCTCCCGTGATGCAATTCCTAGGTACGCCACTGGTGGAGGGGGGAGGGGTGGGTGGGCTGACGCCGAAAACCGAAAGTTCCCCCCCCCACCGGTGGGCTAGATCCGCCAGTGAATATGTCCTGCATCTTGTACGGCTTCGCCCTCAATGTCACAACGCTTTTTATCGCCGATATACTCTGATATTTGCACAATGGATACTTTCGGTATGGTAGGATCCATTTGTGTTACTCTGAAGCAAGCTCAGACAGTATCACGCAATACGGTACGCGTATTGTTTATCTGCCACGGAGCCGCCATCTTTAAATTTGTGTACTGCCATCTAGCGGCAGGCTGAACGGCGAGTACTTTGGGCGGACACTTGCCCTCCCTCCCTAATTTTGCTGATATTTAACATGAAACGTATGCACGGACTTATTTCTGAAGATTATTGCGAGGTGCACAATACATGAAGACAATGGACGGGTCCAAATCGATTCGGGGGCACACTCCATAGGGTCCCATGTTGAAGTTGAAATTATTGGGTGGCAAAGTCAACATCGAGGGGCACTTCCCCCTCGATGTTGAACACCCATGGAGCTGAACACCCATGGAGTTGACTGGAAAGAATGGCATGAAAACCCCACTTGCCCATGATTATTATGAAAAAGTTCAACACACCTGACGACGTACTAAAGGGAATCCATATCCACTCATCTCGCATGTTCTACATTCAACCGTGAAAATATATGTCGCTAGCCTTAGCAGCCGTAGCAGCCTTAGCAAGGCTTACAGCCTAAGCTAGCCGCCGCTAGCCTTAAACAAAATTCGCCCAGGTTGTAAGGAATGCCGCACCTACACTGAGTACGAGACGTGCAGTTGTCCACTGAGCGTGCAAGCGAAACCGACGGGCCTGCTGCCAAAGACAAGCAAGCCATATTGAACTGCACTCAACTCTGTTGATCGCGATTGAAGTTGAACGGTGTGCAACAGCCGTCCAACAGCCATCAGTTGGCAGCGACGTCGGCCGACGGCCGCGGCTGGCTTCGAGCTGCCGTCTGCCGCCGTGTGATGGATGGTCTCATCAGTCTGCCAGTGAGCACTGGGCGGTGCCGGCGCCGTGATTGGAGCGGCGGCCGCTGCCATTGATCACCTGCTACACAGCGTCGATTGAGCCGGCCTGAGTTACGATGCCGTCCAGCTGGCGACAGCCGCGCCCGGCCGCCCCATGCTAATGAATCCGATTCGCGTTCATTTTTCAGCCCAAGAAATTCCAATAACCTTGCCGTAATAGCTTTTCTGCAATCTCAGCCGTTCGCTGAAAGCGCGTTGATTTTGAAATGAAACGGCCATTTCTCTTTCTGGCCGCCGCCGCCGCCGCGGCCGTCGGCGGCGTCGACGGCGGCGGCGGCGGCGGCGGAGGAGGCGGAGGCGGAGGCCGTTCCGTGCTGAGGCTGAGAGTGAAGTGCGGTGACACGCCGCACCGGCCGACTCAACTCGGTCGTGCAGTCCGACGGCCGTGTGGTAAGTGCACCGGCCGTACGCCCGCCTCGGCACGCCGCCGAACGCCGTTCGGCCGAGTGTACCGACCGCCCCGCCCCGCCCCGGCGCCTCCCGTGAACACATCACCACCATCCTCGCTCACGGCCCTCGCCGCCTCGCGCCGCACCACGCACGACGACCACTCACGCGTCCTAAGCAAGTCGCCAGTAGGCGCCCATAACGCCGCGCGTGACGTCACTTTCATTTGGTGACGTCGGCGCGGTTGCGCGCGTCCCGCCGCTAATGAGCGCCAGCGTAATCTGACTGGCTGCGCCCGGCGCCCGGCGCCGTCGCGCTGCGTTCGCTGTTAATCTGCATAGTTTTGCGCCGGGCCGGCCGACGGGCGGCGGCGCTAATGAGTGGCGCGGCGGCGGCCGCGGCGGTGGTGCCCGGCCCGTGTCGGTGTGCGGTGTCGCGGTCCGGCGTCGGCCCGACGTCCTGTCGGCCAGCACGCGCCCAGTGCAGCCGCGCGAGCGGCGTCAGCGGCGACGGCGGATCGTTAGCTGCGGCGGATCGGCAGCGGCGACGGCACCGGCTACCTGGCGGATGCGCCGCGCGCTCTGACAAACCGGACGGGACGGTTTAAGTGGCGCGGCGCCGTCTGCGAGACGCCGCCGGCCGCCGGCCGGCCGACTCCGAGAACCCCCGTCCGCTCGGCCGGCCCACTCCGAGAGCCCCCGTCCGCTCGGCCGGCCCACTCCGAGAGCCCCCGTCCGCTCGGCCGGCCCACTCCGAGAGCCCCCGTCCGCTCGGCCGGCCCACTCCGAGAGCCCCCGTCCGCTCGGCCGGCCAGCGCGACGGCACATTTTGCGCGCGGCGGCCGCCGTCGGGGGATTCTGCGGCGCGGACTTATCTCGCGTCTCCGAGTCATTTGTCTGCCCTGTCAAAGTCGGGCCGCCGGCGCCAAAGTAATGGTTAAAGTTTAACAGGCCAGATAATACCGCGCCGGAACAAGACAAATGCTTCGGCTCCTGATTACATAGGGAAAAAAGGAAACGAATGCAGTGCGGTGTCTTCTCTTCACTGACACGCGTGGCTGCGCGTTTACCTGATGAATGTGAAGTATGGCATGGATACGTGAGTGTGTAGTGACCAATGGCGACGTTTTGTTGAATGCATTTGAGGAGGACATGACGGTACGTGATGCACATATCACCTGTCCCTTGCTCTTACGAACATGAAATGTTCACGAAAATAAGGAGTGGAAAACCTGTACATTCTGCGGTAGTTATATTATCGGAATTAAGATAAACTTTCTCGTTTTTAACAATAGGACATTAAACAAAATATGTTGCTTTCTCGTTCTCTAATGCTGTGTATATATAATAATAGTCTGACATTTAAAAACCGCATGAGTAAAAGAAACGTTCTTAGCGCTGCGTTTTCATACACAGTGACACCTGATAACTGGTGATAACTTATTTTACATGGTGCACGTGTAAAAAGACGATGGCTAAACCTGTGCCTGATACTTTGCATCTGTACGCTTCCCATTCTTTTCCCATTATGTACGCTTCCCATTCTTCTCCCATTATGTACGCTTCCCATTCTTCTCCCATTATGTACGCTTCATCCCGTTCTGTTCATCCCATTCATGTTCATTCCATTATGTACGCTTCCCCATTATTCTCCCATTGCCCGAAGGAAGATAAATGCAACCACGTTTTAATGTTCAGTCAATTGTCTCTACGCCGCATCCCCGTTTTCCCCGCCACTCAATCCCGAAGGCTCATTTCCCCATGGTTCATCCTGCAAATATGTGCCGTCGTCGTTCGGCATCAGCCCGTATCACTATGCTTTACACCTACACAGAAGATTTGAGGCACATAACCACGTCATCTATGGCGTATGGCGAATAACCATATGTGTAGATTCCTACATGCAAGACTCATAATTTTGAACCAAACTAAAAACGTTGAGTGCACATGCAAAAGAAACTTCTCTCAATAGGTTATCACTTGAATTAATGGCACTAACAAGAACATTCACACCGGCATAACACCAGCAGCTTGGAGAACAATTTTGGAGAAATGCTTCCTGGTCAGGAACCGACACGAATAAAAAGTCTTATCACGTTTACTTTTCTTACCCATCGATATATCTACACGGCTTCACCTCGACCTTCATGCCCATCATGCACCACCCATCTTACAGTCACACATATACCCCTACACTGTCAACAATGCCATGGCCCTCGAAAAACACTTACCGACTACTGCCGGACACAAAACATTCCATTTTCTTTATCCACGCTACTGGGAGATGAACACCCTTTCCTAATCAAACTACTTTTCATATTTCTCCGACAAACCAATTTGCTCCAGAAATTATAAACTGGCTTTTACAGCATAACATTTTCCTTTTTTCCTTCCAGGGCACGAAGTGGCCTGAGGAGGCCGGCGTGCCTATTTTAATAAAACAGAACAATTTCCTGGTCAGGTAATGTTGCTGCGAAGGCACACCAATGTCGTTCTCCTTCTTGGCACAACCCCACCATGTGCGCCCTGTGGAAGTAAACGGCCCTGATAGGTATTGGAATTTTATTTAAGCATCATCCAACGTCACTTTCCACTGAACAGTCTGTCTCTCAAAAGAAAGGATGATTTCCCTCTAGTTGGCACCAGCCATTAGCGGTGGTGTGTTCCTCTGGTTTGGTTTGGTCTGTATTTTACCCTCTACGCGACCCAAACTGCCTAGGTCATATTAGCCGACGTATTTTCCTAAAGAATGGATTTGGTACGTATGTGTAAAATAGTGTAATATATCACAATATGAGATATTCTGTAGTAGATACAAGGATCAATTTATTCCCATTTTAACGCCGTAAAAACGTCATTTAGATTGTAGACATGCATATCAAACACGGAACAAACATCACGATTTGCTCTGCTTTCCAACTTGACCATCGAACGAACCGGACGGTTCTGCCACGGATCAAGTGGACCGCTCTAAGGGTCAAACGTTGGAAGCAGAACCCTATTCACGTCTAAATTTTTCATCATGCTCCATTTTCCGATGACAATGTGGGTTCCCGAGTTTAAAAATATTTCACTTGATCGGTCTTGTAGCGATACCAGTGACCTCTAGATCGACAAAATAGCTGACCTGAATAGAGCTTCCTGCGCTGTCGATCATGTTTTCAAAGAACGAAATCGGTCGGTAAGTTGCAAGGATGTGATTGCGCCAAAATTCTTCCCTCCCCACGGACACGCGTTACTCATTTTGTATCAGAATCACGGTCCGAAGATCCAGCAGTTCGAATTGATCCTAAAATATGCTCTACGAACGGTCCCGACACCACGAAGCTTACCAAGAGGAACACAAGCCTTTATACGACGTTGATAATTCAGTCAGGAAGCTTTCGGAGCGTGCCCCACCGCTCAATGAAATATGATGCGATGTTGACCTAACCTAAATTGCCTTCCTACACCCATGTGACCGACAATGCAAATAATCTCAATATCCAGAAACACTCAAACTGCACATATCTTTTCTAACAGATGGAGGGTGGCCACGATCGCACGTGTGATGTACTGTAGAGGATAACTGGAAGTGCACATACGTACGTATATCCATTTGATATGAAATATATATAACGGAACGAATTTTATGGGCATTTTGACAACACAAAGCCACACGGATTGGATACGGATCGGCATTCACAAGTCTTTCTGTGAAAGTTGGATTTCCATGATATAAATTTATGTTCTTCCTTCTGCTTTCTAAATAATTCGAATGATGTTACTTCTAATTTCTTTCTAATTCTAGATATTCAATCGAAATACTTCTCCCCAAATAGAATGTTCAGGCTAGGTCATGTTGATGGTGTATCAGCCAAGCCTGTATAGACAATGTGTGACACCTCTAATCAATCAAAACAGTTACCCTGTAATATATATACTTGCAAGCACCCACAATGTCAAACTCACGAATGCATGTTTGGAACTGGATGAATTATATTGCTCTCTCGATTTCGAGCCATCCCTATGTCATTAAGCTTGCCGCAATCATATTGCTGCCCATAACATATGCAGGTCGTATGCATAGCCTATTCAGCAGGCCACATACCGCCTGCATCTATATTCGTACCATGGCAGCCAAGGTTGATCCTCCCGATCTGCATGCAAGAGTTGTTAATTATGGCAAAGACGGCACGTGAAGTGCTCCACGAAAGCCACATGTGAATATGCATCAGCAGTGCACCACAGCCCAGCCACATGAATCAAGTGGAAAATAGCACAGCTGGCGATTGAGCCGACGACACAAAACACATTGCAATGAGCTGAGTGCAACATAGTTATTCGTGAGGCAGACAATACCTTGGCTTCTTTGGGATGCATCTGAACTGAATTAATTACGAGCAAGGACGATGCCAGAGCATGTCTGCTCCCGTGCATAGATTCGCAGACGAGATGCCCCAGAGCACGGCCCTTCTCCTGAGCAACCAAAAATACACTGGATCGGACAAAACATTTTGAGATTTTCACCACACAAAACTGCAGATAATCGGTGCACGAAGCGCGCCGTAAGTGATGTATATCTCGTTGCACTTTTTTTTTGGGGGAGGTGTCCTGAAGAAAACCCTGGCTGCGCTGCGGCCTGTGCATATGGTATAAAAGTGTTACCGTGAGCGACCCGGCCGGACCCAACCGTGACACTTTTGAAACCGTTGTACATTCTTCGTTGCAGCGATGCGTGTTCTTATTTTCCACTCGGAGTCTTGTTTCAGAGTTTCACAATAAGTTCTTTTAATGTTCATTTTTATCAATTTGTATCTTAATAGTCTTCAGGAAGTGTGCTTAATCTTCCCTCAAAGAACAAAGCTCGCGGCAGCTTGTACGCTCGCAGCTAACGTTCAACAGCCTTCCACGATTTAATGCAGCAGTTGATTTTCTAATGTTCACACTCAGGGTCAGCTACCCTTGTTCAATTTCAGCATTAATCAACGGTCGTCACAATATTCCTTTTGAAGTTTTCCCAATCGTTGTTTTAAAAAAAAACTGGGTTTGCGGCAACATTTCTGCAGGCGGACAGCTCATCATGCACGCCAGATAGCCCGAGCCTGGCTACACTTCTGCAGGCGGTCAGCTCATCATGCACACCAGATAGCCTGAGCCTGGCTACATTTCGGTTTGTGATACGTGCAGCCGCGTTGCGAAACGGGAAGTTCTATTTTATTTTCTGTTTGGTTTGTTTTCAGATAATTGTGGAGAATATCGCATAGCGAGGACAGAACACAGTGCTGTATTTACCAAGTCGGTATTGAAACTACTATGAAGTATTCTTATTCAGTATTTATAACACTACAGTACTTGTAGAGTTGGACATTTGGATGGAAAACGACATGTTGCGAAACGTCATCACCATCGTGGATGATATATGTATATGTACATGTATGTATATGTATATATATATATATATACATATATATATATATATATATATATATATATATATATATATATATATATATATATATATGCTACTTATTTGTATCTTCCTCTGGCACAATTCAGACCCATGATTAAGGGCGAGACTGAAGGCTGAGAGTGTTTTGTCAACACAGCTAGATATAAATGAAAGTGAGCACTCGGCCGTCCCGGTCTGCCCGCTTTAAGAAGCAGACCAAGTCTGAGAGGGTCTGAGAGTTTCGCTTTGAGAGGGCAAACTTTTCCACGGCTTACCCTAGAATCATGGAATAAGCACGCGCGTGCAGTTTCATTATCCACGAATTGCGTGTTTTAGTTCATCATATCTTGACTTATCAATAGCTTCAATCATACCATTTTACATGGTACCATGTCCTCCAGTATTTACATTTACATCCGGTGATGTTGTCCAGCAACACAGCATTTACAGCGAAGAAAGCGACCTTTGCACTTATGTACTTCACCACAACACTTTTGTGATGATATCCGATCGGACATAGTATAATGTATAAACGAGTCTGCTCAGCACACACACTCTATCATGTCACAAACCACTTCTTTCTTCAATTCCTTCAAAGACTGAACTATTACAGTTATTGCAGTGAAATCCGAAACGTGAGAATAACTATATGTGCCAGGAAGCGTTCAGAACACTTCCACATCTGAACAGATGAAATCTTAGAGGCCTCGCGCGTGATCAACCCAACCAGACGCTTACTGGACATGAAGCAGAAATTAATTATGAGTCCTTACGTTTCAAATATGTAGTGCTGCCAAGCACCAGCTGGAACAAGAATTGGACCATGACGTTATCTAAAAGGTTAAAGATACATATATATATATATATATATATATATATATATATATATATATATATATATATATATATATATATATATATATATATACATATGTATATATATATATATATATATATATATATATATATATATATATATATATATATATATATATATATATATATATATATATATATATATATTGTAATATTTTGGAAACAGATTGCTTTACAGGCGTATGCAATTAAATAGCACAGCGGCTTTTTTGTTATTGATCTTCTCCGTGATGTTTTCGACTGTTAGTGCGCTTCTTCCCCAGCCGGTATTCATTGAGCACAGATCCAAAGTATTCATTTACTCGGAGTATTCTTAGCACATATCGTTAGACGTTTCGTCCATCGTTGGGCATCTAGGACTTGCGTATCTATTAACTACGTGCATGTATAAATGCAATGCAGGTATAAATGTACATTTTCAGCCGTTTAATTTATCGTTATTTAAGTTCACGATTATCTTTTAAATTAAGATCACAATTCACAAAGTAGTCATTTTAGAATTGTCCAGGAACATGCGTATATGAATTGTATCTAGCATTACGAAGCAACAAAACATTCAGTACAAATACGGCTTCGGGGCGACCTAGTTTGGGTTTGACCGTGGCTCCATTGGAGTTCATCATGCAAAAGTATGATACCATATATTCACCTGATCGTTAATGAGGGGGTCCTTCTCTTCAGGATCAGGATGGTAGCCAGCACTTGCAGTCTTCCCCTATCTGGTTGTATTGTAATGACCCTGGTGCTCGTTGCGAGCAAATTCCTGTTTATGTGATCTCTATGATGTATCATAGCATGTGTGTGTATGGTCCTCCACGTTGCAAGTGCATTGTAAGGCATCTGCTTAATGTTGTGGTTGTGAGTCCTATGTAGCAGGCTGAGCTTTGCTCCTAGCTTTTATATGAGCTTTGCTATATATATCTTTATATATTTAACCTCAAATTAACTCATCCTAATTTAACTTACGTCTCACGCCTAACCAAGACTTATTTTGATCACACTGACGAAAGCAGCCCAGAGAACCATCTGTTGGTTCGTGAATGGTCTGTTCGCAGAGTACCATCTGCCTTCCAGTGATGACAACTTCAACAGACTGGAGTCGGGGGAGATGGACTGTTTCGAAGTGGCCTAAGTGCACTGAAAAGGGACTGGTCGTCTCCGAGTCCGCCTTGCTGTTTAGTTCGTCTACCAGTCAAGGTTGATATGTAGCGCCTGTCGCTCCTTACAGAAGCAGTTGCAAAAGGGGCTGTTGTGACGTCATGCGGGTCGACGGGCAGGCGTGGTGCGATGCGCCATTAAATGCCCCTCGTTGTCCGATTGCGGTTGTGTGTTAAGTCAGTGGCACAACCAGGATTTCAGTTCGGGGGGCCAGGGTTGGAGAGCGGGCCCCCTCGCAAGCGGGCCCCCCTCATGTTTTTAAAAAGTCTGCGGAAAACATGCACTTACTTTTGAGCGGGCCCATATGTTTGTAAAACTTCGCAGAAATAAAAGCACTTTTCCTGTTTTAGCGGTTCGAGGCGGGCCCCAGGTAAAAGCGGGCCCCTGGTTCTAAGCGGGCTATTGGTTCAATGCGGGCCCCTTGATCAAAGTGGGCCCGGTTCGAAGCGGGCCCCTGGTTCCAGAGAGCCCCTGGTTCAAGACAGGGCCCCAGGTTGAAGCGGGCCCCTGGTTCTAAGCGGGCTATTGGTTCAATGCGAGCCCCTGAATCAAAATGGGCCCCGGTTCGAGGCGGGCCCTGGTTAAAACGGGCCCCCAGATTTTCAGTTGGTTCAAAGGGCCCCTGATTCGAGCCACAGATCCGCTTCGCGAGCCCCTAGCCAGGGCTCTGAGTATCGTGGCCCACTCCGAGCCAGGGGCCCGCGAAGCAGGCCCCTGGCTCGGAGCGGGCCCAAAAAAATGTCGGGGGGGGCCATGGCCCCTTGCCCCCCCTGGTTGCGCTACTGTGTTAAGTCAACTCCATATAGTTTGTCTGTGTCTTCGATTTGCACATGCCCCAATGTATAGGTATTTCGTCTATGTTGGTTCCGGTCAAAAAGATATAGCGGCGGTGAGTGGATAAGATGTAGGCGAGTTCTTCTTCTGGAATTGGTCGGCCCATTTCAGCAAGATTTCGTTCGGAGATGGGTCTGCAATGTACAGACACATGTCACAACATAGGCAACCTACGTGTGTTCAATCGAGATAAGATCAGGTCAGTCGATTGCTTCCTTTCAACATATCTACATTATGTTCACTTACTGCTTCGTTTTCATGGCATCTCTAGGCACATAGGTGGTGGGCGTCGTTTATGATCCAGAGGTGATGCCACGCCTCCTTTTTTGGTATGCTTTGATCTCATTTTGTTTCTGATGAATGCCTCGAAGCTGCGCCTAAGGCTGCATCACCGTAGGCTCTCTAACTGAGAGCAAGTTGAAAGGAAGGGAACATCACCCTGTCTCAAATACCCAACAATTGATCAGCAATTGTGGCAACAATGTTGACGTAATACCATGGCACATCCACTGAACAGCATTTGCGAACGCGAAATGCTGCGGAAATCGACTATGTAACTTAAACTCAAATTTAAGCCGAACAAATACATAGCTCGTGGTGCAGCTACAATCACAGAGTGAAAGTGAGGTATAGTAATAAAGTGAGGTAAAAATATGCCTCTGAAGCAGTTGATATTTAATGAACAACAGGAAAAAAAAAATATTTCAGTCGAACTTACCATCTACAGACTATGAGAAATGCGATAGAAATTGATGGCGCACTGCTCCACTTTGTCTGCCTGAGTGGGGCCAGAGTGACTGCCTCTACAGCGAACTCTGTTATTGTGCTCGTACAGCATATTTGTAATGCATATTCATCAGCATAATAGGAACAACTACACCATAAAAGGAATGCTGATAATTGAGTACGCAGCGCCATGTAGCCGAAGCAGCTGATGCCCAAAAATCCAAACTAATTGGGAACGAAAGTAACGAAACGCAAAGCTTGCTCGAAAATATATAAATACCATTACCCATATGCTTCTATTTGGTTTTTAATTCCGGCTGTTTTTGTCGTGGGCGTAACTTGAGCACACAATAAACCGAGTAGGTGCCAACTTGCATACACTGTTGGCTACGGTACGACAATTTCTTCTGAAAAAAAAAATGATTCCCTTTTTCAGTCAGCAGAGGAGGTGATAAACTACGAACCACTTTCTACACGTGTGTTACGTGCTGCCTCATATGACATCTTTATCGACTTGTCTACTTCAAAAAGCTTAAAGAAAACCAAAAACTATATCGACTCGTCAATGAATGACGTATTGGAACATTCCGGGTACTTGAGCATTTGTTGTCCAACATCGTCACAACACAGCCCCTTGATTGTGCAGACACGCTTCGGCGCGTTAGCGCAGGTCGCTCACCGCTCCGATCGCCTCTCCCTGATCCATGGTGTCTGCGCTCCGATCGCCTCTTCCTGATCCATGGTGTCTGCGTTCCGATCGCCTCTTCCTGATCCATGGTGTCTGCGCTCCGATCGCCTCTCCCTGATCCATGGTGTCTGCGCTCCGATCGCCTCTTCCTGATCCATGGTGTCTGCGCTCCGATCGCCTCTCCCTGATCCATGGTGTTTGCGCTTCGATCGCCTCTCTCTGATCAACGGTGTTTGCGCTCCCATCGTCTCTCCCTGATCCATGGTATCTGCGCTCAGTGGCGTCGTCACGAAATTCTTCCAGGGGGGGGGGGGGGCAATGTTGAAAGGGGCCTCCTGCTCCCCGAAAGGGGGCCTCCACTGTGTTAGGGCCTCCTATTGTCTTTTTAGGCTCTTAGTATGGTTCCAGAATGGGAAACATGATTTCATATTGATGTCTTGTTTGCTCTTGGCATGGTGCATCATGTACGCAAAACGAAATAGCAATAATCTTCTTTTTTCGCTGAGAACAACCATACCAGGGTATAAATAAGTAATATGTGGATGAATACCTAAGTGCCCACACAAATCAATGTCTTAATGCTTTCTCGACCAGAAGAATCTTTCCGCTGGCCATTGCAGCGGGCTAGCGGGGCTGGTGCTGAACATATCTTAAAGATATCTCCCATTGATCAACCCACTTCTATGTCCACCAAGTCTAACTGAATTTAGTTAGATTCATCACTACTGTCCATCAGTCATTCCCATCAGTTTGATGTCATAAGCAAGCTTAGACGATCATTTATCAGTCCTAGGACGACAATTTCGTGAAGGTGACAACGAGAAGTTGATTGAGTTGGTTTTCTGATCGTCATCTTAGGGATTCATTTCTTTGTATAACATTTGGTGCTGGCTGCAAGGCACCTGGCACACAAGCTAAAATAATAAATCCTCAGCGAATAAATTCACGGCAAGAGCACGCATTGAACAACAATGCATAAATAACAACGCAACAATGTAACAATGGCAATGCATTAATAACGCAAAACCTTCAAATTCCACGCCGCCACGCCTATGGTTTTCGCTGTGGTGTACAGTGTTGTAAATGACGTCGTTGAGAAGGTATTGAAACTGGGAAGCTCTAATCATGCAGGCTGTAATCACAGAAGACAAATTTGTAGAAAGAAAATGCATTTAAATACATAATTCCTCCCATTTTATATGGGGTATCGGTGTTGTTCAGTGTGCCTGTGAGGGGGAATTTTCCCCCTCATTGTCGGCTTTGCCCATGGCTGTATGCTTCTGAAAATGATTGGAGAACCAGTGGCGTACCTATATTTGCGTCAAGGGGAGGGGCAAACGTATTTGGAGGTGGTCGACATACTCCATTAAAAAGTCCTCGGAATTCGACCACTATTTTATCAAAGGGGACCTTTCGAACTAAAATAATTAATGACCAACTGAATTGTCTTGTAGAGGGGCCTAATCTACCACTATTGTTTCTGATTTGTCGGATTTCAACCCTAACTCCCCCACCCTGTCCTAAGGTTTTCTTTTGGTATCTCTTGATAAGCCACCTCACACTGCTGAAATTACACCTACGCAATCACTTTAAAATGTGAAATTTCCCAATTTCAGACATTCCAGCTCATAGCGCCCTGTCGCCACGACGCCAACGTTCGTGCACGTGCATATCTATCTTGCGCATTCGGCGCATTTGCCACACTTCGTGCGATGCTACGGTTTCTGCTAGGCCTCCTACGTTTTGCTAATTGCTGCCACATGATAGACTTGCGCCATATTTGACGTGATGGAATGCTTCGTATGGGCGCCCGCTGCGAAAATTCGATTAATTAAGTTCGATCATTAGTTCCCTTCTTCCCACATTTTATGGTGGTTAAAAATGTAGATACCCACTGAGCTTTCATGCACCTCATATCTTTGATTAAATATGCTCCCAGATTGGCTACCGAACCGTGGCTCTGTCTCAGTGTTCTTTTTGGGACCCGTTTCGTCTTTCTTCGTCTACGGATCGGTCTTAGGGTAGGGGGGGGGGATAATTTGGCAATTTTGGAATTCGCATGTGTCCATCGGGGGATATATATTTCAGACAATTTTAAGCATTTTTCCAATATATATTCTGTTTCGATCTTCCAAAAAAAAACCTACTAGGGCCAAATTACTTTTTCGTGTCCGGCGCCGCTCGGCGCGGGGCGCAGGCACGGCGCCATAAGGGCGGCCGGCCCACCGCCCGGCGGCTGAAAATCGCCTCTATCGGCAGCGCGGCGGCTAACACTGCACGGATACCCGGCACGTAGCCAGGATTTTGCTCAGGGATGGGGCCACGGCCCAAAACACCGGCGAAATGGGTCGCCAATTCACGCTTTTGCTACCGGAGAGGGGGGGGCGGTTTGCTCTCTGAGGGTTTTGAAACAAGTCTTTCCATGCAACGATACATTTTTCGGTAAAACTAACATTTTCGAGCGGAAAAATCAATTTTGGCAGCTAAAAGGCTTAAATTAGATCGTTCGGGGGGGCAAGGCCCCTGTGACTCCCCGGGTAGGTCACTCACCGGCGCGCTGTACGCTATTATATTCAGTAGGTACTCAATGACCGTGACAAAAGGTAAATTGAGTGTGCAGTAAATATCGTTAAATTACCTGTAAAAGTTAATCCCTTTTAAGCATCATCCGTTGATGAACGTTATCCGATCTCCTCTTCCGATCCGATTGCACCTTGAAAACTCCGCTTGACTGTGCCTAACCTGTTTCTCTTACCTTGCAGTTGGTGACACCTGGTCCTGGTCCTGGTGTGCGACACTGATGAATTTCGCTTAAACCGAAGACGGCCGCGATGCCGCCCAAAACCAGAGCAATGTCTGGCGGGATCGATCCCGATGTCGTGTTCCCGGCAGTTCCAAAGTTCATCCCGGCATCGCAACTCCCCACTCTCAAAAGTGTGATTGGCGTCCTCCGGCATATCACCACTGCCAAGACACCACACGAAAAGGCGGTGAGGGAGGTGAGCAAGCTGGTAGCCGCCAAATGGTTTCACGACACCGTCTACTGTATCTCACTGAACGGCGTGGTCCGAAGGATGGACAAGCTGTGGAAAACTTTCCGCGAGGGACGGAAGAGGATCGCCACTGGACAGGGCGGAAAGCCCGTTAACGAGTTTAAAGAGCTGGCGGAGCAGGCCGACAAGTTATTTGACATTAGAGCGGACACTGCGCTCCAAGAGGAAAAATGCAAAGCCGAGTGGGGAGTCAACATGTCTCAGTCCGAGCAAAAATACTACGATGACCAGAAGACGGAGAGACAGATGCACTGCGACAGAGGAGTTGATCCTGTTTGGTACCAAGCAGTGATGAGGAAGGAGAGGGCGCGGGAGAGAGAGGAGCGGTACAGACAGGAAAGGGACCAGCAGTTCCAGTTCAAGGACATTGCCGAAATAGAGGACATGCTGTCGGCCGAAGGGAATATCGTGTCGGCCTCGTCGACGAGTGCGGACGTGACCCCGGAGAAAGTGACCCCTCAGGCGGCAGACAGTGGCAGGAAAAAGAGGAAGCTGTTCGTGTCAGAGTTAGAGGAGAGCGAGATGGAGGAGATTCCAGCCAGGTTGGCACACGTACGGGACAGCGAGCGGAAGGTCCGGGACTCACTCTACCTCACAGTGGGGAACCTGGTGGGGAGGGGGATGTCGTTGAACGAGGCCTGTGTGGCGGTGGTCGAGGTGGGGAACGGTTTGTTCGAGCGGAAATGGAAGCTGCCGGCGGAGGATTCAGAGCTGTTTGACCTGGACACTCTGCCTACGAAGGCCAGCATTCGTCCCAAGCTCAACTTGATTGAGGCGGAGGCCCTGTCTCTCGCCGTGTCAGAGGTCAGCCATGCCAAGGAGGGTGGTCGGACAATCACTGCCGCAATCGACTCCACGACAAAGCGCAGAGTCGGAAAGTTCGCCACACAGGGGATCCACGTCGGGAGAAACGTTCCCATCCCGCTCCCGCTAATGGGGATCGCTGGGGAGTCCACCGACGAAATCGCGCTGCAGATCGACTGCGGTATGGAGATTCTGGCGGCTGTCCAAGGGAAGACCGCTAAGGAGGTGTACAGTCTCATTGACGTGCACATGACTGACAGCACGGTACACAATAAGGGGTTCGCGGCCGTGCTGGCCGAGATGTACGACCTCGACAAGCAGGCCGGCCAGATTTTCTGCGGCTCCCACACCACGCTCGGGTTCTCCAACGCCCTCAACAAGAAAGTGGCTGCAATTGAGGCTGACATGAAGGTGGATCAGGTGCTGAGCAAATTCATGGTGGGAATGGAGCTTGACAGCAAGCACAGGAGCCTGGCCGGCCAGGCACTCGACATGGTGCTGAAGCTGATTGCGCCGGAGTACTCCCACAAGGCCTGGAACTGCAATCAGCTCTACAGGAACTTCCTGGAGCAGAAGCAGGTGGAACTGGTCCTCTTCAGCTACAAGGATCAGCGTTTCGGCTGCTTGTCCCGGGCGGCCGGCGTACTCCTCTTCAACCTGCCGCACATCGAGATGTTCCTCTCCCAGAACCCACACATCAGCAACCGACTCGCCTGCCTGGTGAGAGAACTGCTGGAGCTTCCCTACCTCAGGGTGGTGTTTGCTGTGTTCGCCGCGGTGGGCGTCCATGTCATCGAGCCCTTTTACTGCATGACAATCGACAGCCAGTCGACCCACTCGAGTCTCAAGACGTTCTACACCCAGCTCCACTCCGACCTGGGCAAGGTGGCAGACGACAGGTTCTTCGCCCTGGAGAACCCCCAGTTCGAGTCTGTCAGTGAGGAGATGTTTGGCGGAGTGGTGGCCAGCTATGGTGAGTCTGTGGTCGGTGCCATCAGGGAGGCGGCCGCTGAGAATATGGATGACGCCGTCGACCTCCTCAACATCTGCCTGCCGGAGCTGCAGACCGTGCTGGCCCGGCAAAGGAGGGACTACGGCCTGGCAGAGGAATTCCCTGCTGAGTTCCCCGTGTTCGAGCAGGCAGCGAACATTGACGACACCCCGGTGAACAATCTAGCGATGGAGAGGCAGTGCGGAACGGTGGACTACCGGCTGAAGAAGCTGCAGACTCTGCCGGCAGTCAGCCGGTCCATGGTCCTAGCCCGGGCGAAGGAACTGCGGGAGGGGAAAGAGTCTGAGTTCCGATCATACAAGCTGCAGGTGGCGAAAAAACAGGAGGTGGAGCTGGAGTGGTCGGAAAAGACAAGAGAGAAGTTCGCTCAGGGTGCGGGGAGCGACAGTTGGCCGCCCAGACGAAGGAGAGGAAAAGACTGGACCTGCTGGACCTGCTTAAGGCGGATGGTGGGCCCTTCACAGACGCCGAGCAGGTCCAGACGTACCTCGCCAGACCGGAACTGGAAGAGAAGGCGAAGCAGCAGAGGCTGAAAAAAGAGCTACAGTTCGCCAGAGAGAGCTCAACAACGCTACCCAGGGTGGATCCGCTCTTCCGCATCCAAGTCACCCTGCCAAACAACAGGAGGCGGGACAAGACCTCCAAGGAGTTTGGAGACTCCCTGATGGCCTTCCTGGGCAAGAAGGCCGAGTCCGCGGCCATGGAGTACAGGCTGTTCAAGTCCTCGCTACGGAAGTTCAACCCGGAGAGCGACCGCAGCAACGTCAACAACTGAGTGCTGACCCTGCCGTTTGCTGCCGTTTGCCGTTTGCGTTTGCTGTGAAATGTTTTGTTGTTTGCTGTTTTGCTGTTCAGTCCTCCCTCCAGAAATTCAACCTGCCGACCGCAGAAACGTTAACAAAAGAGTGCTGAACCTGTTGTTTGCTGTGAAATTTTTGTTGCTTGCTGTTTGATGTTTTGCTGTTCAAGTTCTCCTCCGGACATTCGACACGGAGAGCGACCGCAGAAACGTCAAAAACTGAGTGCTGAACCTGTTGTTTGCTGTGAAATGTTTTGTTGCTTCCTGTTTGATGTTTTGCTGTTCAAGTTCTCCCTCTGGACATTCAACCCGGAGAGCGACCGTAGAAACGTCAACAACTGAGTGCTGAACCTGTTGTTTGCTGTGAAATGACGACGGCGGAAGCTGCTCAAATACAAGGGTTGAATTTTTATTAGAAAGTAGTTATGTAGGTGTGAAATTCATCGACATTTACTAATGCATGGTTACCGTTACAAGCGCCTTTGTATTTAAACAGCGGTTCCATATCACGGGCTATATCACGGGCGTCATTCGTGAAGCTACAGGTCCTATTTTCATTTAGCCAGGGTTCAGGTTAATCACGTTCTAGGTCACTTAACGAGGCGTTTCAAGCTAAGCCCGAAATAAGGCTAAACACGAAAAGTTATTGAACGTTTGAGATCATTTAACAATCGAAACACAACATACATATATTGGAAAGGCACTTCAGTTGTTTAAATTATTCATCACAAATAGAAGCTTTCTCAGTTGGAATTTTTATGCAGACTTCACCCTTACCTGAATGACCGGTGGCCGCAGCGCTATTGAGCGTCATATGTACGACCCGCACAGGCCTCGATAGGCTAATACACTCTATTTATCCTTTTGTCAAAATCAGTGAGTACCCAGCACCTACATGCAAGATCCCGCACAACGTACTGGAGCATCACCAGCCGCCGCGCTACCGATAGAGGCGATTTTGAGCCGCCGGGCGGTGGGCCGGCCGCCCTTATGGCGCCGTGCCTGCGCCCCGCGCCGAGCGGCGCCGGACACGAAAAAGTAATTTGGCCCTAGTAGGGTTTTTTTTGGAAGATCGAAACAGAATATATATTGGAAAAATGCTTAAAATTGTCTGAAATATATATCCCCCGATGGACACATGCGAATTCCAAAATTGCCAAATTATCCTCCCCCTACTTTTTTTTTTTTTTTTTTTTTTTTTTTTTTTTTTTTTTTTTTTTTTTTTTTTTGGTTTTTTTTTTGGGGGTTTTTTTTTTTTTTTTTGGGGTTGGGGGGGACTGTTTTTTTTTTCCCCCGTTTTTTTTTTAGGGCCGCTGTGTTTATTTGGGGCTTCTGACGCATATTTGTAGGGCCCCAGTACGATTTTGGTGCTTCGGTGCGATTTTTGCTGGGTCCAAGCGCGACTTATCGCGCCCAAGCGCGTGGTTCCGGAGACCCAACGCCAGTTTTCTGGGCTCAACGCGATTTTGTGGATCTCTTCTGAATTTTCTTTGAAGTCCGAATCACCGCCTGATTTTTCGAGCCCCTGGCGCCATGTTTTGGTATCTCACCTCGATTTGTTTCAAGCTCCGATGTGTTTTCGGGGCCCTACGCGATTTGTGAAGACATCTGATGATATGTTCGGTGCTCCGGAGCCATTTTCCTGACACGGACATTTATTTTTGGGAACCTCTCCATATTTTGGAGGGCTCCGGCTTCATTTTTTTTTCGGATACCGATGCGATTTTTGGGCCATACTGTGCTTATGTGGGGCCCTAGACGCCAATTTTTGGGAGTCCTGACGTGAATTTTTTATGCCCAGACCAAATTTTTGGGACTACCGATGGGAATTGTGGGTCCCGAGCGCGATATTTGGGGGGACCGGTACGAGTTTGCAGGGCGCGTTGTGCTTAGCTGTGGTCCCAACGTGATCGTGGCGGTTCCTGTTGCAGATTTTCGGGCCTTGGAGCGAGTTTTCTGGTGCCCGCCGTATTTATTTGGAGCCCCTGCGCGAATTCTGGTGGACCAACGCGAATTTTGGTTGCCCCAGCGCGACTTTTAGGGGCGAAGGCACGATTTTTTCAGTGCCCTAATACGTTTTTTTCGGTGCCTAACGGTTTTTTTTGGGGGTGAGGGACTTTGACCCGATTTTTGAGGCCGCAGAATGACATTCCGGTTGATAATCGATTTTTTTGGGGGAAGCTGCAACTTTTGGGGGCCCGATGCGATCTTTTGGGCCCCCATTGTGATTTTGAAGGGCTGCGACGCGCCTTTTTTGGTCCAATGTAATCTTTTGTATCCTGACGTCATTTGCTTGGATCCCTAGCGCTAGTTTTAGCGACCTCGACACTTTTTGGGGTCCAATACGTTTTGGAGGCTTTTGGCGCCATTGTTGGGGTCCCAGAGTGATTATCCATGTCCGGATTGTTTTTCGTTTCCCCGGCTTCATTTGTGTCCCAATGAGACTGCTGGGGAACGGTACGACCTGACGTGCCCCTAGCGTGATTTTCATGGTCCGGGCGTGAATGTTTGGTACCCCAGGCTCAGCGTGATTTTCAGGGGCCCCGGCCGGATCCTTTTGGGCTCGTACCGTGATTTTCAAGTACCCCGGCACGACTCCTACCATTTCTTAGGGGCTTCTTCTTGCAAATTATAGGCCTCCTCCCGCGTCTTAGGGGTCTCGTCTCATTTCCTGGAGCCTCTTTACCGGTTTTGGATGTCTCCTCTTGTGTCCTACCCTCCTCCATATTCAATGGCCCTCCTCTCCTGTCTTGGAGGGCATCCTCCTACACCCTGGGGCCCCTTTAACATGGCATGGGGCTTCCTCTCATGATCCAGGGGCCATCTCTGCCAAATTAGGGGCCTCCTGCCATGCCTCGTGGGCCCCCTTTGTCCTGGCAAAGCCTTGCCCGTCTTGAGGGGATCTTCAATTTTGGAAACCTCACCTTCTTCCATACCTGCTACCAACTGCCATCTAAAGGGCCTGCTCTCGTTTCCTGGGAACTCCTTCCGGTCTTCAGGGCCTCATTCGGCCCTGGAGACCGCCTACTCTGTGTTGATGGCGTCCTCCGGAGTCCGGCAGGTGCCTCCTTTTCTCTTCTAGAGGCCTTCTTTTTCAAATTAGGGGCCTCCTCTCACGCCCTGGGGGCCTCCTGCTCTGTGTTTTGATTCGATCTTTGCCCATTTTAAGGGTGGCCTCTTATCTCCTGGTGAACTCCTCTTCTCTCCCAGGTGCCTCATCTTCCAAATTACAAGCACCCTTTCCTATCTCAGTTGCCCTGTCATCTCCTGGGGACCTTCTTACCCGTCTTGGAGCCTTCTTTCTCGCCTGGGAGCCATCCCTCTTATCTAACTGGTTCAGTGTCCAGAGTACAATCAAGAAGGGCCCTTGTGGCTCATAGTTGCACTGCTCTTTTAAGTCTTTATGTCTTTATGTCTAACGGTCTTTCTCTCCTGTTTTAGGGGCCTTTTGTTCATCATCTCCTGCCACGTTTCTGGATCATCCTCTTCTATCTTGGTGGAACCTTACCCATTTTGGTGCCTACTTTTACGTCTCCGAAACCCCATCTCATGTCCACTGGCTTTCTCTGCCGTCTTAGGACCTCCTCTCATTTTCTGGGGCCTCCCTTCCCTTATTGGGGCCTCCTTTGCAATGATGGGGGCCTCCTTTGCAATCCTGGTGGCCTCCTTTGCAATCATGGGGGCCACCTTTGTAATCATGGGAGCCACCTTTGCAAACATGGGGGCCTCATTTGCAATCCTGGGGGCTTCCGTGCCAATTGTTGACACTCTCTTGATTTCTGGGGCCTCCTATCCTCTCATAGGTGACTCCTTTTTCAAATTATGGGCCTCATCTTACGTCTTGTAGGCCTCATCGCCTGTGTTTGGAGCCTCATTATCCTCTTGGCAGGGCGCTTTTGCGTCATAGTCCCAAATCTTCTCTCCTAGGGTCCTCCTGACCAAAATATGGTCCTCATCTGGCTGGTCTCAGTGGCCTTCTCTCATTCCTGCGGAGACCATCTTACCCATATTGGGGCTC
Organism: Ashinkailepas kermadecensis; assembly: GCA_034440615.1. Lineage (NCBI taxonomy): Eukaryota > Metazoa > Arthropoda > Thecostraca > Neolepadidae > Ashinkailepas > Ashinkailepas kermadecensis. Next base: position 518,001 of record JAOTOM010004891.1, on the reverse strand, counting down.
CCTCTTGCGTCCGGAGAAATATCTCCCATAATTCCTTATTTTCTATTGTAGGGGCCTCCTCTTCCATCTTGAGGGCCTCGTTTTCGAAATTAAGAATATCCTGCCACCCATCGGAAGCCTTCTTGTCCAACCTGGGTGGCTTCTTACCCGTCTCGGTGGCATCCTTTTCATCCTGGGGGCCTCCTCCCAATCTCTGTCCGACGTATCTTATAGGGACCTGATTAAATTTCCTGGGGGCCTCGTTGCCAGTCTTGTGGCCTCCTTGACAGCATGATCTTCTGTCTCGTCGGCCTCCTTGCTCACCTTTTTTCCTATGCATTTCCGGATAGGGGCCTCCCCAAATTTCAGGGGCGGCGCCCCCCAGTCTCACGGCATGGGTGTGTGTGGGGGGGGGCGATTCCCCCCCGGGTGGCGACGCCCCTGTCTGCGCTCCGATCGCCTCTCCCTGACCCGTGGTGTCTGCAAATGCTTGCACGGTGCTCTGCGGACGGTCCAGCGTCGGTGCGGAGGCGCTCCGAACTCTGTCATGCTGGCGGACTACAGCCAGTGGCAATAGGTCAGGATTCCCGGCGGGTTCCTTGGGCTCGTTGTCGGTTTTCTTTAGGCGTTTTGACATTACAAAGAAGACGGGGCATGAGGTAGCGCACTAAACGCCTCCCCTTGTTCGTCGAACACATCAATCATTGAAATTGATCAAGGAACAAAGTGCTCCATCACAACGAACAATGTGCATAAGTTTGCATCTGCTCGATTTATATAGCTATCAGGAATGTTGTTTTGTATACTTTTGAGGGGGCCAGTACCCCTCGATGTTAGCTTCCCCCAATAATTGTAATTTTTTAACATGGGACCCTATAGGGTATGCTCCAAATCCATTTGGGCCTGTCCATTCCCTTCATATATTGTCCCCCCCCCCAATAATTTTCAAAAAACAAAACTCGTAATAGCTAATCATACGGTAATCTCTTGAGAATGGCTTCGAGTGAAAGATCCGGTACCTGGAGTAGTTATGTTCTTGGACGCAAATCAAATGAGGGGTAGTTATCCTTCATGCATCAAAAATAGTCGGGCGCCGTTGCTTGAACATGACATTATCGTTGATTGAAAAACCATCAACTTGACCCATAAATACTTGTCGAAATTAATCGGAGTTAGACGTAATTTTAGCAATCTTGTTAATCAAAATGATAAAATATAGCAAATTAAACACTTTGCACAGCCCCCATTGCGGCATATATTCAAATAACGATAGTCCCGTTGTACAAGGCAGCAGCATACCGGTGCAGAGCGAAAGCGAGAGCGAGAGCGAGAGAGAGAGAGAGAGAGCGAGAGAGAGAGATTCTGTCACGAGTTCGACAGCGCTGACTCGGCATCCGCCGTGCGACGTCCCGCCGGCGTCGGCCGCCGTCGTCTCATGTGTGTCGATTTTCCGTCTGATTTTCCGTCTGCGGGCTGACGGCTGCAGCGGAGGTGACGTCTGACGCCTGTCGCCAACGGCTGTCGCACGAGCCGTACCGGGCGGCATTGATCGGGCCGACGGCAGCCTCCGCCGCCGCCGCCGCCGCCGCCGCCATCGTCTGGCGCCCGGGGCTACCGAACAGGTTTTTATTCAAATATCACGGCCGACCCAGACGCGCGGTCCGCTTTTTCGGTCTAACCCTTCCGCTGTCGCTTTGTGCCGCCGGGTCGGCCCGATTATGCATTCAGCACGGCCTGAATGACCGCACGGGGACGCGGCGGCTGCGGCGGCCGCGGCCGTGGCCGCCGCAGTCCGCGCCGCGGCCCGGCACGCTCAGGTGATCCAGGCCCAGCCGGCTCAGGTGATCCAGACCCGGCCCGCAGCTCAGGTGATCCAGACCCGGCCCGCAGCTCAGGTGATCCAGACCCGGCCCGCAGCTCAGGTGATCCAGACCCGGCCCGCAGCTCAGGTGATCCAGACCCGGCCCGCAGCTCAGGTGATCCAGACCCGGCCCGCAGCTCAGGTGATCCAGACCCGGCCCGAAGCTCAGGTGATCCGGACCCGGTCCGCTCAAGCCGCCCAGACCACATCAGCGCCACCATCGACATTATCCGCAGGTGATACTCGGCAGGACGGTGGTCGCTGTCGCAACGACCGGTCACAGATGCGTAAATACGCGGAAGGCGGCGGGCGAACTTGGCGAGTCGGGTGTTGTGTGTCTCGGTCTGGCGGGCGGCCGCCACCTCCGAGGCCCCAGCCACCAGCCACCAGCCACCAGCATCGGAAGGCCGCACTCGGGAGGTGAGAGGCACCGCGGAGGCGCTGAACGGCCACGGCGGAGGGGAAGTGGCCGGAGCTGGTGGCGAAAGTGCAGGCTATCAGGGCGGTATGGGACGACCTGAGATTGTGTCAGTGGCGCACCTGCGTCACGACGGTAAGGATGACCCGAGATTGTGTGTGTCGGAGGTGCAGCCTAGCAGGTCGGTAAGGGACGGTCTGAGATTGCGGCAATGGCGCACCGGCGTCAGGACGGTAAGGAATAACCTGAGATTGTGTCGGAGGTGCAGATTCTTTGGGCAATGTGAACCAGACTGAGGTTGTGTCGAAGGTGCATGCTGTCAGAATGGGAAGGAACGAAGTGGGATTTTATCGGAGGCGCGGCTGGATCAGGGAGAGGGCTGTAAGGGACGATCCTGGGTTGCATCGGGGGTACAGCTGGATCAGGGTGGCATTGGATAAGCGGATATTGTGTCAGAGGTACCTACTACTTAGGCAGTATGAGATTATTTGATATTGCATCGAAAGCGCGGCTGGGTCAGGGCGGTAAGGGACAACCTGATATTGTATCGGGGGTGCAGCTGTGTCAGGGTGGCAGCAGACAAGCTAAGATTATGAAGTCACTTGTACCAGACGGGCGTAATGACTAGCGAAGCGGGATACCGGAGGATTCCCTCAACTATCGGACAAAAAGATTATCCGTGGGCGGCCTGCCCGGGCGTGCTGCCCATCACGGCTTTGAGACTCTTCTAACTTTACAACAAG